>JBAKBP010033794.1:0-21452 GCA_037953745.1 Lithodes maja | reverse complement strand
CCCTCCTCCCTCCTCCCTCTCAGCGCGTGGGAAATCCTTTGTCGATCCCAGATTGAGAGAGAATATTACGTAACGATTGCTAGTGGGCGGTCCTTAGTAGTTGGCGATATGCTCACTAGAGGGCCGAGTATAAAAAGGAGAGGTCCTCGCCACAATTCTTTAGAACTCATCAGGCAGAGCGACTTCTCATATCCCTTGCAACTATCCATATTCTTCCGACTGATGTGAACTTTCTCTACTCTCTGAACAGCCTATCTTCTTCCCTTCTCGACCCTTTATAACCTCAATGACCCCTTTGGTGCAGATTTAGTCAGCCAAAGTATTATCGCTTGAGTTCTCACGAGATAAGTGCCTGTTAGATAGCCTATTTTTGGAAGGGTTAACTAGAATAGGATTGATTGATGTTTGTTGCACTCGTATATGCATTTCCCTGTGTGCGATTATTCATGTTCCTGTTTTCTGCTGGCTTAGGCAATGCTAGACTGGGATAGGGTTTCTGAGTTGTGATTTCCTATGAGTACTAGGTTGCGGTTGAACCAGTACAATTGCAACGGAGACGTGGAACGCCTAGGTGGTCTTTCTGACTGTGTACCGTGGGAGTTTAGCACTGTGTTGCGAGTGAGGGCTTTTGCCTCTGCCACCCAACACTGTGCTATCTCATTTGCTTGACTTTGAGAGGATCGCCAGGAGAGAACCAGATACTAGTGATCTGGATCTCTCAAGAGAGCATCCCGTCAATTAACGTAATTTGGCCGCACAGTCTTAAGGACCTCGCTAGGCTACGAGCCGCTTGCTCAGCCATTGTTTCCTAGCCTACTACATCCCAGCTAGACTTTGCTCGGTCAGCAGATACAGCATAATATTGAAGCTCTCCTTATGTATGTTATTGTTTATGCACTATTGATTTCATGTGTGGCACGCTTAGCTACTTTAGAGATTAGTGGCCCACGAGCACAATCCTAGTAGGCTATTGTCAGTGCATTGTCGGAGTACTTCTTCTTAATGTTTGCCATTTACTATTGTTTATTCTTATAATTCTTCTTATGTCAACTTAAAGCCTTTAATTGCCAGTGTGTTACTTATTGAATTGCTGTTCAAAATCCGATACTTACTTCTTACGAGTATTCGAGAAGCATCTAACTTTATCAGAAGATTCCTTGCTTGATGCTCGAGGACTATTGTTTAACGTAACGTAATAGTGCCGATCCGAAGTAGAGGGTGGAGGACTTCTTAAGTTCTTAGTCAAGGGTGGATTACTTCGGCTTCGGCCAACACTATTCTTTAGTGTTGTAGTACTTTCTTCTTTGTTTGATTGTTGACCAGACTAGATAACTCCCGTCTTGTTATTAGTCTGTTGTGTGAAACGCTAGTACCGAGTTCTTGTATACCCCGTTATAGCAGATAGAACTCTGGAGGGTAGTGGCGTTTTTTGTTCGGCTGGCAGTACTCTGGGGTTGGGATCGTGTGTTTCCGTTGTGGCAGCGAGCCATACTCGAGTCCTGTGTAAGAGCCCTAGTGTACCCGAGTGCCCGGTCGTAACAAATGGCGACCTTGCTTAGGATTTTGTGAACAGTATAATTTTTTGCAGAGTTGTACAACATTTGTTTGTTCGTACTTTAGCGTACATATTGAAGAATATTTTTTTTTGTAAGGCAATTAGGAGAGCATTTAAGAGACTCCAGTTAATTTAGTAATTAGTGCTTACATAAGGGAGTTTAACACTTTTGTCTCGAGAATTTTTTGTGAACTTCAGTATGTCGTGCCCTAGTACTGACGAGGAGCGAGAGATGCCATTTGAGGAGGTGCCGTTAGTAACTAGTGAGGAGGATGCTAGAGTTTTTGTGAGTAAGCGGTACCACGTGACGGAGGAGAGGCTGACTGGGGTGAATGTTTATGGCTTGCACCTGATAGCCAAGGTTTTGGGTCTATCCAATGTGGGAGGGATGTCCAAGGGGGAGCTGATTTCCTGGGTGTTGCGTGGGCGACATGGGGTTTCGGAGGAGAGGGCGTTTGGGGGGGTTCCTCCCCAGATCCCCTCTCACTCGACTCCCACAGTGCCGTCCACTCAGTTGCCGGAGGTTAGCACTCTCCCACAGAGGGATGAGAATTGGAAGATTGGAGTGCCCTCGGGCGGTGCGTATGGTGGTTCCCCAGTTCTTGCCCCCCCTCCTTCAGTAGTGGCAGCTCCCTCTTCCTGCCTGTCTCCAGATATGATATTTAAACTTGAGCTTGCTAAAATTGAGGCTAGGAGGCAGGAGAATGAGACTAGGAGGCATGAGATTGAGGTTGAGGCTAGGAAGCAGGAGAATGAGACTAGGAGGCATGAGATTGAGGCTGAGACTAGGAGGCATTAGGCTGAGCTTAGGTACGACTCAGAGAAATATTGTGCTCAAATAGATTTAGATAAGACTCGTGCAGAATCGACAGGGACTCGGATGGGCCGTGAGGGCCAAGTAAGAGAACAGTCCTTGTCCCACTTAGTCAAATTGGTGCCGGCATTTAGTGAAACTGAAGTCACAGAATTTTTTAATCGTTTTGAGAAGAAGTGTAGGGAGCATAATTGGCCTGAAGAGAAGTGGGCAGCTCTAGTCTCCTCAAGACTTACGGGTAAGGGTCTGAAGGCTTATGATGCACTACCTTTAGAGTCTTGCATTGACTACCCAGTATTGAAGAGAGCTGTCCTACGGGCATACGAGTTGCAACCAGAAACATATCGATTGAAGTTTCGGGGTGTTACGAAGACTAGGGAGGCGACCTTTCTTGAACATGCCCGGGACTTAAAAGATGCACTTACAAACTGGACACGTTCTGAGAAAGCTGAGACGGCCGAACAGTTGACTGAGCTGTTTCTGCTCGAGCAGTTTTATAAGTGTACTGGTGCAGATATGACTTTAACTATTAAAGAAAAGAACCCTAAAACTCTACAGGAGGCAGCTGAGATGGCTGACCTCCGGCTATCACTAATTCGTGGGTGCGGGTCTGCCCAGCGTAGTGAGGCAGGTAACAAGGGGCGTGACGCCCCACCCCCCCGAGTTAGTGATATACATTATGCAAACAAGTACAAGAGCTATGATACCAAGACTGACCACAAGACTAGCACCGTCCCATTTAAGAAGGGGCCGGGCCCTTCCCAGTACCAAGGGAAGCCCAGAGGGGAGTTGGAGTGTTATTATTGTCATGAAAAGGGGCACTTTGCAAGAGTCTGTCCTAGCAAACCACCTACAGCAGCTGTGTCTTTGGCCTGCAACATTGGTGTGTCTCCGAAGTTTTCTGAGTTTGCCCGGGGCAGTTCGTCAGAGGCTGAGGCACAGCCAATGCAGAAGCACCTGGGAGGCTCGAACCCTGCTCAGGATGTTTTTTGCGACCATAGAGGACGGGGTTGCGTGATGTGGGCGGGGCGCAAGCATGGAGTAGAGGTCTTGCGTGATACAGGTGCTTCCCAGACTCTGATGAATAACTTGACTGGCTACCCTATAAATGCGGCTCGGGTGGTAGTGGTGCAGGGTATTAATGCAACTCGGTCATACCCGCTGGTGCGGTTGGAGTTGGAGGTGGATGGTGTGACACGTGAATTGGATGTCGGGATTGTGGAGAAACTGCCAGTGGAGGGCGTCGACCTTCTTCTCGGCAACGACTTTGCAATGCCCGCTTCTGAGGTTCTACTCTTAGTCGTTGCCGAGAGGCCGGCCGACGTGAGTGGGGAAGAGCAAGAGTGTGTCGAGCGGTGCCAGGCACAACCCATGGCGTGTGCTGTCACCCGAGCTCGGGCAGCTAAAGTGTCACAGCCTAGTCCTCCGTCTTCAGACCAGCAGAGGAACGATCAACAGGAGGAGGCTAAAGCTGGAGTTGGTTTTAAGAGTTTTGACTCGGCGGCTCTCCTGGGTGATTCAGTATTGGCCCCTATGTTAGAGTCTGGAGAGGCCCCAGGACCTGTCACAGCTAGTGAGGAGGTAGGGCAGGAAGAGACTCCGAGGCAGCAACGTTACACACGGAGAGAAAAAAGGGTTGCTCAGTTTGATATTGGGGGAGGACTTGGGTTGCTTCGGAAGCATCTAGACAGGTTGGTTCCCTCAGATATTTGTAAACTGCAGTTGGAGGATCCGGAAGTTCAGAAGTGTGGTAATGGTGCTGTCGAGATTAAACACGAGGACGGGGAAGCATGTCATGTGAACCTGTTGGAGGAGTTCGTGAGGCAACCACCTGAGCAGCCTACTGTCCCTGCGTTGGTCTGCCGCGGCCAAGGTGGAGAAGGAGAGGGGGGTAGTAGGGCACAGGTGGAGGAGAGAAGGGATTGTCATGTCTCGGCGGAACAGTGGGCGGGGGACACGAGTCTGGTGGCTGTGGAAGCGCTAGAGCACCTGCCTGAGCAGCAGTGTGCAGCACTCCAGCACCAGCTCGGTTCATACCCCACTGGTCGTGCCGAGCCCCTGAGTCTCACAACTCGGGCGGTGCAAGATGTTCCACGGGCAGGTCACGTGAATGTTGAAAGACCGTTAGCCTCGTTGTTTCGGTGGTTCAAGGTGGGCGACGAGGCTTTGGCATGGTTGCCAGGTCAGGGTCGACCCATGGCTGCCAAGGGTGGTGGTCAAAAGGAGGACATTGAGCAGATTGGTAAGGTCGGCTGTGGTATCGCAGTGCCCGGTCGTCGCATAGCCTCCCAATGCTGCTCTAGTCTAATGCAACAGCCCTACCATAGACCGACTGTATCTGGCCATGTCGCTGAAAGCGGTGATGCTGCGCAGGCAGATGTCGTCACAAGGAATGCGGGGGTGCGCATGTACGGTATCGGCGGGGAAGCCTTAGCAATAATGAACTGTGGGAGTGACTGCACGGGTGGTACTGATTGTCCCTCTCATGACCTGGCTGTTCTAGGGACGAAGGTGGAGAAGGAGGGAGACTACAGGTTAGAAGCTGCGGTCTCGGCTGGGTTGTGGGAGGGCACTAGGCATGTTGTTCGTGGAGACAGTGCAAGGCAGTTATTTACTAGGCTATGGCAGTACTTTCGCATGTTTGTTGCTTCTCCAGGCCTGATGTACGGGGTAGAATCCGACATGCAGGCTGGAGATAGTGCAAGGCTCAGTTTAATTCCCTACCGTATAAATCCTGCTCGACAGCCTATGGTGCAAGCAGAGCTGGATTACGTGTGGACGAAGGGTCTGAGGGATAAGGAATGTCGTGAGTGGTCGTTGCTTGTAACTTTGTCCGAGCGTGCTAAAGAGGTATGTGGTTTTGTTGTGGACGGGAGTACCTACCAGTGCAATGTTATGCCTGACGGACTTAAGAATGCACTAGCAACGTTTCAGAACCTGATGAATGAAAGTGAAAAGGACGATGATGCGCTGGGGCATTTCGAGGTCTATGTTCCAGCCTATGGTCCGGTTGTTGTAGTTTACCCAGATCATCACCCTCTCAAGATCTTGGACCAGTTTCACAATCGGAATATGAGGCTGACCAGGTGGTCACTAAGGTTATTGGTATATAACCTGGACATACGCCATATTGCCGGTTGTGATAACGTGGTTGCAGATGGTCGTTCAAGGGTATATGATCCTGGGTAGATTGACACACGGGTAGCCTCCTGCTTTAGTTTGAATAGTATTTTGCGCTTGGTGCTTGTTGGCTCGCGGTTGTAGCCCAGCGTATTGGGTCGTAAAGCAGGAGTTGAGCGTTTGGTATAGAAGAAAATAGGCTGCCCTTAATAGTGCAGCCGGAAAAAACATATTAAAATATAAAAATCATATAAAAACTCTTTCTTTTTGATATAGATAATTGTATAAGTTTGTCATAGCCTATAGAGTTTGAGTAGTCCACGAACTATCAAACGGCTGAGCTGCTGTAAGCTCGCTCTGGGAGCATGATATTGTGTCTTTTACTATTGTTGGGAGGAGTTATAAAATGTGAATTTTTTTTTTATAAGATGTGTTTTAGTGATAAACTCAGCTTTGTTTTAGTGCCATGCGGTCGCTGGGTGTGAGGGGCTTGATGGGGTTCTGTGTATCAGATTTTAGCTCAGGGTTGAGCAAGTAAAATCTTGGGGGAGGTGTGACGCATGTCGAGTATGAGCATGCTGTACAGAACGCCCAGTCATGCCCCACTCTCGCTAGGATCGTCAGGGCAGGAACTTTGGCTGTAGTCTGTGTAGAGTTTCCTAACTTAGTTTATGTGAGCCGTTGTACTATAAGTATTATAAATATGTATTTTGTTTTCATCTGAGTCAACGAGTTCTATTTTATATCATTAGTTATAAGTGTTGTGTGTGGGACTTATTGGTAATGATGAGAGGAGAGAGAGTGCGTAACGGGGGGAACAGTGAGTGCGCCACGCTGCAGGTAGGCCTAATTCCCTCCTCCCTCCTCCCTCCTCCCTCTTCAGCGCGTGGGAAATCCTTTGTCGATCCCAGATTGAGAGAGAATATTACGTAATGATTGCTAGTGGGCGGTCCTTAGTAGTTGGCGATATGCTCACTAGAGGGCCGAGTATAAAAAGGGAAGTCTAGCCGCATTTTCCTTAGAACTCATCAGGCAGAGCGACTTCTCATATCCCTTGCAACTATCCATATTCTTCCGACTGATGTGAACTTTCTCTACTCTCTGAACAGCCTATCTTCTTCCCTTCTCGACCCTTTATAACCTCAATGACCCCTTTGGTGCAGATTTAGTCAGCCAAAGTATTATCGCTTGAGTTCTCACGAGATAAGTGCCTGTTAGATAGCCTATTTTTGGAAGGGTTAACTAGAATAGGATTGATTGATGTTTGTTGCACTCGTATATGCATTTCCCTGTGTGCGATTATTCATGTTCCTGTTTTCTGCTGGCTTAGGCAATGCTAGACTGGGATAGGGTTTCTGAGTTGTGATTTCCTATGAGTACTAGGTTGCGGTTGAACCAGTACAATTGCAACGGAGACGTGGAACGCCTAGGTGGTCTTTCTGACTGTGTACCGTGGGAGTTTAGCACTGTGTTGCGAGTGAGGGCTTTTGCCTCTGCCACCCAACACTGTGCTATCTCATTTGCTTGACTTTGAGAGGATCGCCAGGAGAGAACCAGATACTAGTGATCTGGATCTCTCAAGAGAGCATCCCGTCAATTAACGTAATTTGGCCGCACAGTCTTAAGGACCTCGCTAGGCTACGAGCCGCTTGCTCAGCCATTGTTTCCTAGCCTACTACATCCCAGCTAGACTTTGCTCGGTCAGCAGATACAGCATAATATTGAAGCTCTCCTTATGTATGTTATTGTTTATGCACTATTGATTTCATGTGTGGCACGCTTAGCTACTGTAGAGATTAGTGGCCCACGAGCACAATCCTAGTAGGCTATTGTCAGTGCATTGTCGGAGTACTTCTTCTTAATGTTTGCCATTTACTATTGTTTATTCTTATAATTCTTCTTATGTCAACTTAAAGCCTTTAATTGCCAGTGTGTTACTTATTGAATTGCTGTTCAAAATCCGATACTTACTTCTTACGAGTATTCGAGAAGCATCTAACTTTATCAGCAGATTCCTTGCTTGATGCTCGAGGACTATTGTTTAACGTAACGTAATAGTGCCGATCCGAAGTAGAGGGTGGAGGACTTCTTAAGTTCTTAGTCAAGGGTGGATTACTTCGGCTTCGGCCAACACTATTCTTTAGTGTTGTAGTACTTTCTTCTTTGTTTGATTGTTGACCAGACTAGATAACTCCCGTCTTGTTATTAGTCTGTTGTGTGAAACGCTAGTACCGAGTTCTTGTATACCCCGTTATAGCAGATAGAACTCTGGAGGGTAGTGGCGTTTTTTGTTCGGCTGGCAGTACTCTGGGGTTGGGATCGTGTGTTTCCGTTGTGGCAGCGAGCCATACTCGAGTCCTGTGTAAGAGCCCTAGTGTACCCGAGTGCCCGGTCGTAACACGTGGTATAGTGGATTAAAGTATGGGCACTTGTTCTGACTGTCGGTGGTTCACATCCGACTGTGAGTCTAAAAACATTTAGTAGCTTATGTGTATTTGTGATATATAAATATATATATTATTACATCAGGAGCTACCAAGATGTGTTACGTGATAGACACCAAGCTGTGGTCCGTGCCTGTACTGCACCGCATGGAGCCTTCTCTCTTTCTTTCTACCTGCCAACACCTGAGTACGTGACGAGAGAGAGAGAGAGAGCGCCCATGCTGGTTCGCGCCAAATTATCTTTCTCCCCGGCCTACGTGACTTAGACACCTTCATGAGGGGGCCGGGCGGGCGATGACGTAGTGACCCTCCCCCTTTCTCCCACTACATTCGAGCACATGTTATTGGCTCACACACCTGCCTCTCACCTGTAATTGGTCGACGTGAGCTGCCTGTCTGTGATTGGATCCGGCACGTGTTTCCTGACTCCGATTGGACTAGTGTGGTGACGGACTCTTATATAAGGGCAGATATTTGAGAATTAAAAGGCAGTTCCATTCTTAGCTTGGGGAGAAGAGCAGTATGGAGAGACGTGACTATAAAAGGCTTGTATAATGGGTGTAATTTTGAGTTTTAGAGCGTTCTTGTGCCTCTTTCTCGTTTATTGAGGGAATTCGTGACTGTGTTAACCAGAGTTATGTTGTAAATACTTACCCTCATGTGATGTCCGATTTGTGATTGTATATTGGAGATTGGATATTTGATATAGTAACTAATTTATCTGTTTGAAATAATACTAAAGTTACTTAAATGATTTGATGTAATACTGTTTCATTAGTGATTAAGCATTGTTATAAGAAGTCCTATTAAAATATAGCGTGACTTAAAACTATGATAAAACAAACTAAGCTATTACTTTATACTATATAATTAAAGTGAACTCGATACGGATATGAAACGGTCCTGAAATATTAAATGTTCTATCTATCTCTCTATTGCCTGACTCGGTGATCCCCGAAGGGGTGGCCACGAACGAACCGCCCCCATGCACCTCTGTCCCCAGTCAGTCGACGCCCTTCCTCCCAACCAGATCCGCCTCCATCCATATACTTTCTCACTCCATCTTTCCATCTCTCTTTCGGTCTACATCTCCCTCTCTGTCCTTCCTTCTCGCTCTCGTACACCTTCTTAGTCATTCTCTCGCTTCCCATACGTTCCACATAGCCGAACCATCTCAAGGTGTTCCTTTTCAAACGTTCCAGCACATCTACCTCTACACCACATCTCCTTCTTACTTCCTCATTCGTCTGTCTATCCCGCCATGTAACTCCGCACGCACTTCTCAAGTAACGCATTTCCACCCCTCTCACTCTTGGTCTGAGTCTCTTCTCAAACGTCCATGCTTCACTTCCGTAAGTCAGTGTCGGGATTACCACACTGTCATGCAAGGACTTCTTCACTTCTATACTGTACACCCTATTTCTTGTTACTGCTTTCAGCGATCCTACAACCCTCTTCCCCTGTTGCACCCTCTCCCGCACTTCTTCATCCATAGTCCCATCTTTACTGAACGCACTGCCCAGATACTTAAAAGAGCTGACAATCTCCATAGCCTGACCGTTCACCTCACACTCTGCGACTTCACCCCTTTCGAAGAGCATAACCTTGTTCTTTCCCGCATTTACCTTCAAATTCCGTTTTTCGCACACTGTTCCAAACTCATTTACCAGACCCTGCAATTCCCATTCATTATCGCTCATCAGAACTGTATCATCCGCAAACAGCAGTATAGGCAGCTTCCACTCATTTCCCTCCCGTTTCTGCGATACACCAACATCCACTGCTCTTCCTAGTATTTCTTTCATGACTCTATCCATATATACAGTAAACAACCACGGGGACATCACACACCCCCGTTTCAACCCAACATTCAGGTCAAAGAACTTGCTCTGCTCATTCTCCACACGTACTGCCGCCTTTGCACCCTCATACATGCTCTTCACTGCTTTCAGCAACTTGCCATCTACTCCATATATTCTAAGTACTTTCCACATACCTTCTCTATCCACTCTGTCATAGGCCTTCTCCAAGTCCATAAAGGCAACATACACCTTTCGTTGCTTCTCCAGATATTTCTCCAAAACACAATTCAGGGTAAACTACACATCCTCTTCCCTTCCTAAAGCCTCCCTGCTCATCGCCTATCCATTTCTCCGTTCTCACTCTCACTCTCTCAATCGCTACCCTACTGTACACCTTCCCTACTACGCTCGGTGGTTACCACACACTCCTCTTTCCCCTTTGCCCTTATATAGGGGGACTATTATGCCAGTCTTCCAGTCATCGGGTGCACTCCCCTTCTCCCATGCTAGTTTGCGCATTTTCCATACCCATTCGATCGCTATCTCACACCATACCTCAACATTTCCCCACACACTCCATCTGTTATTGGTGCTTTCCCCAACTTCACTCTTTTCATGGCTTCCCACACTTCTGACCTCCTGATCCCCACCTCCTCCTCCACTACTTCTCTTCTTCTCCCTCCCATACCATATCCAACTATGTTTGCTGGCTCTTCATTCCTTACATTCAGCAACTCGTTGAAGTACTCCCTCCATCTTTCGACTCTCTCTTGCTTCTCGGCTAGCATTCTCCCATTCTTATCTTTCACGCCCTTACTGTTTCCCTTGCTACCTTCCCTAACTTTCTTGACTTCTTTCCAGAACAGTTTCTTACACTCCCTCCATTTTACACTCAGAATCCTTCCAAATTCCTCATCTACTATTCTCTTACTTTCCTTCACTACTCTCTTCACCACTCTCTTTCTCTCCACTTACCTCGATTGTTTCTGCCTCTCCAAATCTTCATTCCCTCTACTACCCAACCACTCTCTATACGCTTTCTTCTTGCCTTCCAAAGCTATTTTTACCTTTTCTGTCCACCATGCTGTACCTTTCACTCCCCTTCCTCTTCTCCTCACTCCACACACCTCCTCATATGCTGTACAGATCTCTTCCTTAAACACCTTGCTCATCTCCTCCCCTTCCTCCATATCTTCCAGGTCGAACCCACCTAGTCGTCTTTCTACTGCTCTCCTGTACTCTTCCCTGATTTCCTCCTCCTTGTAGCCTCTCCACCCTTATCACCATTCCACCTTCCTCTCGCCTCCCTCCAGCTCTCCTCACCCACTTCTTTTGTATCCTAATTTTTGCTACTACTACATAATGATCAGACAGACCCCCTCCAATACCCCTATACACCCTAGCATCCAGCACAGATTTCTTCATTCGTTCATCCACACATATATAATCAATCAGTGACTTTCATTCCACCACTGTCTTATCCTTCATCATCCACACCACTTTCCATGTGTACCTGTGTATCATTCTGTGTGGGAAGAAGGTGTTGGCTATCCACAGCCTCCTCCCCACACATACGGCCACAACTGCACTACCATTCCCATTCACCTCTGATGGTACCCCCCACCCTCCCACCACTCCATCAACTTTCCTATCACCCAACTTGCCATTCATATCCCCAATCAGAAATATTCTTTTGTTCTTGTCAACCTTACCAGGCACGCCTCCACATTCTCCCAGAACTCCTCTTTCTCTCTTACAAGTTTATCCTCTGTCGGAGCATACACACACACAATCACCCACGTTTGTATTCCTACTTTAATTCTCACCCACACAATCCTTGAACCCACAGACCCATATTCTCTTACACGCTCCTTCCATTTGTTACTTACAAACAAACACGCACCTTCTCTCACTGCTCCCTGACTCACACCAGCACACGCACCCATTCCACACTCCCACTCTCTCACATCTGTACCCTTCCATTAATTTTGGTCTCCGTCATTCCACTTACATCCAGCCTGGCATTCACTAACACTTCCAAGACTTCTCTCTCTTTTGTGCCATCATTCATGCCACTCACATTCCATGTAGCTATTTTAAAATTGTCTGTAAGATTGTCCATAGTCGGTCAGGGTTCGTCAACACAGGGTCCGTCCGCATCCGAGGCTGATCATTCGTTTTTCGTTGCATAATTTTTTTCCACGGATGGGGGTCGCAAGCCCACCGACCCAACCTCTTTAGTCGCCGCTTACGACACGCAGAAGGCATGTGGGGCATATTATAATCCCTTACCCCCAGGGCATTTTTAAATTTATTAACAATATTAAATGTTAATTTCCTTCATAATCACCTTGTTTTGTGTGGTTAAAAAAAACTTTATTAGTTTATAAATACAATTCCATTTTACATGTGACTTTGTTATATTCCCTTTCTATTATGTTGATAATTTAACTGCCTTGCAGTAATAAGAAATAATAAGAATAACTAAGATAATAGGCTAACATAATAATAATAAGAATAAGAATTTAAGATACGTAAAAAGGACAATGAATAATGAACAAGAGTAAATCATAATCTTTAAAGGGTTAACTAACTGAATTAATTATATACAAAAAAGGATCTTAATAAGGCTTATACTTTAATACTAATCAAAATTAATTAAGTCCTTACTATCATACAAAGCTTTTCTCAATTCGAAATTAGTAGCCTACTGAATATTTAAACATTGAAAAAATCCAATATGAATTGAAATAGTGTCCCGATTAATACCAATTGAAGTTCATCAGAGTATAAAGGATATCTAGTCCTAACAGCTAAAAGAAAAGCAAGTAACTAATTTTAACAGTTCAAGTTCTATTGGCCTTCAGCTGTCTGATACCCTTTCATATTGTCTGTTTGGTCTAGTTTTATTTACCCACTGAACACCAGCTAATTACAAATAAAAGTACACCCCAGGACCAGCAGGTTGTAAACAAAAAATGTTTTCCAGAAAACACCTGGAATAGGTTAGAAATGAAGGAAAAAACACAAAAAAACGATCCCCTAGGTCAGTAAGGGGTCCTACGGGGCGCCCGAAACTCGGAATTACAAGAGAGGAAATGGGTAGGCAAAAACATGCAAAAAAATTGGTTTGCGCACTCACGCGCACACGGTTGGACTTTGAGAGTTTTCAACCATCGGCATTGTTGCGGGGGATTTTTATACAGTTCCCATACAAATCTGAGCCCTCTAGGTGCCATAGGATGGGAGTAATTAACCAGGACGCACCTTATGCGTCGCTGGGGTTTAGCGTTACATACATTTTGGACGCAAACGCTCGGTTGCTGGGGTTCTGTGGGTTAATTTAACCACTTCTGAATCAAGATGCGTAACAATATATATATATATATACTGTATATACAGTATATATATATATATATATATATATATATATATATATATATATATGTATATATAAGAATATATATATATATATACTGTATATAAACCGATTTTACCTAAGAGGTTCAGTACTACTTGTAGAATTATAGGTCGCAGAGTTGCGTATGCAGTTCTTTTATTTTTGTTTTGGTAATGCGAAAATTGCACACCTACTTTATCAACTCAGCGAAGCAGAGTGGTATTGCGTACACAGATCCCACCCGTGTACTGTGCACCACCAGTCACCTTGTCTGTCGTCGTCGTCGTCGTCCATGGTCGTCATCGTCGTCGTCGTCCGTCTGTCTGTCCGGAAACTCCTCCTAGACCATTTGATGGATTTTCACCAAATTTCACAGGTCAATGCGAAGGTCAGTCAAAAAGACATTTTCCATTTAACTTAAAGGTTAAGGTCAAAGGTCAAGGTTCAAAATAAGGTAATTATTTCATATTTTTTAGTTTTTAGTCAAATGTCTTCATTGTCACTATACAAGTTACTGCTAATCCTGATATCGTATTGATCAAGTTTTAGGTAAATATTCTAAAGGGTAAGGTCAAAGGTCAAAGGTCAAAATATTTGTTTCACTGGTATTTCTTACACTAACTGTTAGATTCTCACTAGACTTACCATGTATATTCGGAATACCTAGGCCAAAGTCATACAAGAAACTATAAAATTCCATATGAAAGGTCAAGGTCACAGGTCAAGGTCAAATGATAGGTCAATATGCTATTTTCTTTAGTTTTCATGCAAACTTCACAACATTTGGTGAGATAGCTGCACTTTATATAGAAAGGATAATAATATATGTTGACAGATCATAAAGGTCAAGATAAAGGTCAAAGGTCAAGGTCAACTATTCTATGAAAATATATGAAACTAACTGATGAGTTTTAATGAAATTATGCATACTTATTTGATTTTCCTGAGCAATATCAATGAAAATAAATGAACTCTCACATAAAGCTCAAGGTCACAGGGCAAGGTCAAAGGCCAACGTTTACTATTTATTTTTAGATTTTACTATCTATCTATCTATTGTCTGACGCTGTGATCCCCGAAGGGGTGGCCACGAACGAACCACCCCCATGCACCTCTGTCCCCAGTCAGTCGACGCCCCTCCCCCCAACCAGCACCGCCCTCGTTCATGTACTTCCTCACTCCATCCTTCCACCTCTCATTCGGACTACCTCTTCCTCTCTGTCCCTCCACCTCGCTCTCGTACACCCTCTTAGTCATTCTCTCGCTTTCCATACGTTCCATATGGCCGAACCATCTCAAGTTGTTCCTTTTCACACTTTCCAGCACATCTACCTTTTTTACTCAAGTTTTACTCTAGTTTTTACTCAAATGTCTTAATTTTCACTATACAAGTTACTGGTACCCTTGATATCGTATTGCCCAAATTTTTGATAAATATTCTAAAGGGTACAGTCAAAGGTCAAGGTCAAAGGTCAAAATAAGTTTTGTACTAGTATTGCTTTTACTAACTGTTAGATTCTCACTAGGCTGACCATGCAAAATTGGAATACTTAGGCCAAGGTCATACCAGAAACTACAATTCCATATGAAAGGTAAAGGTCACGGTTCAAGGTCAAATAAAAGGTCAATGCGCTATTGTCTTTACTTTTTGTGCAAAATTCACATGTAAGAAAGTTGCACTTTAAATGAAAAGAAAAATACTAAATTCCGAGACATCATAAAGGTCAAGGTAAAGGTCAAAGGTCAAGGTCAACTATTCTATTAATATATATGAAGCTAGCTTATGGGTTTTAATGAAATTAGGAATGCTTGTTGGATTTTTATGGGCAATGGCAATGGAACCAAACTGTACTCCTACATAAAGGTCAAGGTCACAGGTCAAGGTATAAGGTCGATTTTTATTATTTATTAAACAAGTTTATTAAAACTTAGGAAAACTGGCTGTTACTTGCTTATTACTTAAATAATATATATACAGCATATCAAATTTCACATATATATTGTAATACTTAAGGTCAAAGGTCAAGATCAAAACAAGAGTGTTTGTCATTTTCCCTAAACTCCTCCTAGACTGTTTAATGTATTGTCACCAAATTGTACAGACAAATTCAGTTGGTCAATGCGACGACCATACAAATAAATGTATTTTATGCTTAGTCAAAGGTCGAAGGTGAAGGTCACAGTACATGATCACTATTTGTAATATATACCGGTAGGTTTTTATACAAATCGCACCATATTCATAATGCTAGTTGATACGAACATTGGTGTTAAGCTAACTAAATCCTCGATAAGAATTTCTAAGGTCGAAGGTCAAGGTCAAAGGTTAAGGTTAAAGGTCAAAATAAGATTTTTACTGGTATTTCCTATTTAATGTAAGATTCTCTCTAGGCATATAATGCATATTCGGAATACCTAGGCCAAGGCCATACAGGAATAAACATAATTGTGTTTGATAAGTCAAGGTCAATTATAATGTCAATGTGCTCATTCATTTTATATTCATGTAAACTTAACCAAATTCGTTGAGACAGTTGTGCTTTAAATTAATATTAAATTGCAAAATTTTCAGACATCATGAAGGTCAAGATGAAGATCAAATGTTATGGTCTGCTATTCTTTTAATACCTCTGGAACGAGTTGATGATCTTTATTGAAGTTGGCACACTTTTTTTATTTTCCAGGGTTACTTTCATGCAACCGAAAATTAATCCTACATGAAGATCAAGGTCACGGGTCAAAGTCAAAAGTCAACCTTCACCATAAACAACAATCAAATTTTGATAAGCTGAGTGTTAGTTGCATTTCACATAAATAACATATATACAGTATATACATATTTTATATAAATATTCTAATACTTAAGGTCAAAGGTCAAGGTTAAAGATCAAAAGAAGAGTGTTAATCATTTCCCCAAACTTTTCCTAGACTGTTTAGCCCTTGCTGTACTGGCGACGTCTTTTTTGTCATATTCTAGCTATAATTAGACAATTTTGTGGAGCTTAAAAAGGATCTGTGATAAAACGAGGAATAATTAGGATAGTTGAAAGGCTGCTAATTAAACTGAATAAACTTGTCTATTATTATCCAGTATAAAATGAAGAGGACAGAACTGGTACTGAATGGGTTAATGTATCGTCACCAAATTTTGCAGGCAAATTTGGTTTGTCAATTATGCCCCCCGTCGGGGGCGAGTTGTTTTCTGGGCGAATCCTCCAGTGTTTCTGGTGATATTATTAGTGATGATGGTGATAGTACTGATGATGTCAGTAGCAGAGATGGTAGTAACAGCAGGGATGATGGTGATAGCAATGATGATGGTGATAATAGTACTGATGATGGTGATACGTGTAGTGATAATGATGACAGTAGTGATGATGACGGTAGTAACGATGGTGACAGTATAAGTGATGATGATGACTACTAGTAGTAGTGATGATGGTGACAGTAGTAATGATGATTTTAAGATGATGGTGATAATAGTAGTGATGATGGTGATAGTTGTAGTCATAATGATGACAGTAGTGATGGTGTTAGTGATGATG
The DNA here is from genome assembly GCA_037953745.1 of Lithodes maja. Taxonomy (NCBI): domain Eukaryota; kingdom Metazoa; phylum Arthropoda; class Malacostraca; order Decapoda; family Lithodidae; genus Lithodes; species Lithodes maja. The sequence continues at coordinate 4,772 of JBAKBP010033794.1, read as the reverse complement.
GTGATATTAATGGTGTAATGGTGATGGTGACTGCTGTAGTGATGATAGTGACAGTTGTAGTGATGACGGTGACAGTTGTAGTGATGATAGCAGTAGTGATGATGGTGATAGTAGTAGTTATATTGGTGGTAATTGTAATGATGATGGTAACCCATCGAAGTGTTGGGTATGCCGTTTTGATTTTGGGCAAAGCAGCACTTCTATTTTATTTATATATTCTGTTGACGTTTAAAGCAATTACATTCAATTATAATTTAGAATAACACAAAAAGTTAGAAATCGCAAAAAGAAAATCAACAGCAGCTAACCTATATGTAAAATGTGTGTAGATAGTGTGTGATAATGGTACACAATACCTTAAAAACATAATAGGTTGGTGGAGAAGTCGTGGGTGCCCAAGGTGAGCTTAAGGTGGTGAGTGTGGAGGGACTCGGCAATTAAACGGGTGGTGTCACCAGAACAACTGAAAATTACTTTAAAATTTGTATGGTTTATGGAATGGCCTAAACATTCCCAATGGTCTTTAATGGCTGAATAGGGTGGTTTTGAAATGGAAAGTTCAGTTCTATAAGAGTGACCCAGGTGCTCCGCAACCATCGTGTTTAGGTACCGTTTTGATTGGCCTATATAAAGAAATGGTAAATCGGCTGGCACTGGGGGTGACACAAGGCACTCTGCGGGTTAAGGACACACTTCCTGAACATGTGATTTGAGTATTCATGCGTGAGAGGGTTAAAATATTAACTAAATGCTTAGTAAAACATCAGAGATCAAATTATAGTTGTACAAGATTTGCTTAACCCTTTCACGCACAGGACGCGATTTGCGCCCTTTATAGGGTACTTAAAAACCTTTGTGACCATCAGGGATGTTTAGAAACCTTTAGTTTAGTTACTTCAACCTCTGCAGTTGTCTTTGAGTGAGCTGTGGGCAGAAAACTAATTTTGGAAAGGTACCGGTAATTATGAGATTGAAAGAACTCTATTTCTGAATGCTAAACGGCAACCCCTGAGTCCACAGGACAGCGAGAGGGTTAAGTTATTATTGTATATGGGTTTGGAAACTTTACCTCCAAGGTAAATGTAAATAGAATTTATTAAACCTCTCATGCTTGGACATTTGAATCGCATATTCAGGAAGGGCATACCTACATGCATGGATACGCAATTAGGGTGTTGGATACTTTAAAAATAAATTGAATTATATTGGGCTACACTAAGTTTTGGTAGTAGCATGCTGTATAAAACCCTTGGCAACACTGGGGTCAGTCAACCTCCACCCTCCCGTTTCGTCTAGAGAGCGAGAGCATTCAGTGTCAGTGGTTCAGCCAGAGGGAGAGTGTGCTAGCCAATACCTTTAAACATGGCGGATATTTCGCCTATTCTACGAGTTGGTTAATGTAGAATATTGTATGATAGGGTTTTGTATCTTACAAAAGTTGTTTTAATATAAATATAATATTGGCTAAAATCCATATACAGTACTGTATAACTTGTTTGAATATATAACCGTTATGAGTGCTGTGATATCTTAACAAATATTCAGATAAAATCAAATATTAATAGTAGGGATATATGTGTTTGTTTTATTCTTTTCTTAATACTACATATCATATCACATATTCTGTAGCTCTAAAATGCCTTACAACAATATAAAACGAGAATGGTGTAAGCCAGTGAATACGAGTCTGAATCGGAGCACCACGAGAGTATATTCTTCAGCCATTATATTCATGTAAAAAAACTAATGAAAAACTAATGATCCTTGTAATATCATATATAAAAAAACTTATTGTCGCTAAAAATTCTTATTTATGACGGTGCAAAGTTGGCAGATTCTGGAAAAACAGACACTTTTTAGTCCGCTTCAATTTGATCAATGATAATTTTTTTTGTATTGGGTTTTGCTATGGTATTATTCTAGACCAGCGTTTCTTAACCGGGGGGGGGGGGGGGGGGGCACCCACCTAGGGGGGCCTTTGACAATGCTGGGGGGGGGGGGGGGCGTGGGGTAATCAAAGTTCAAACTAGGGCTAGGCCATTCAAATGCATACAGGGTATTCGCAAAGATATATATAAATAAGAAACTTTGATAGGAAAAATTCACAACCGTCATTCCGAGCAACCACATGTAGTGTTGACATAAAACCATTAATCAGTTTTAATCCTTGCATGCAGATTGGTTATTGTTTCGCCCTATTTACAGTATCTTGCGTCTTAAGCATCGATATGGAATGGATAAAAAAAATAGTTTTCTAGGCATCAGAGGCGTGGGGGGGGAGGGGGGGCATAATGAATACAGTCCTGACCAAATGGGGGCGCGGTGCTAAAAAGGTCAAGAACCACTGTTCTAGACCCACCTTTCCTCTTTTTATTGACGTATAATTGATTGAACTAAACATAATTCTTGTTGCTGATAATCAATGTAGAATTAATATTTATTATACATGCATAACTTCAACTTGTCATATATCGATTTATACTTTATTCATTTAAAATTCATGTAAAATGCTTCAAAATTCATTTAAAGTAATTTATTGCTTAGCTTAAAATTAAATTATGCTGGTGTAAACTCTGATTAGCGATTACATTTTTCTTATATATAAATTTTCAATGTGATAATTTGATCATATTGGATTTTTTTTCCAGTTTGTATCCTTGGATGTATAATATACTGCATGTAGAGAGATTTGTGTGGGTAGATACGGAGAGATAAACTATGTGTATCGTCTCGCGCTGTTAAGTTTTCGTGAGAATGAGAGGGTTAAGAGAGAACTTGCTTTTAAAATACTATTATGTTGTCCCTGAAGCCAGTTGCCCAAAAATAGTCTCGCCACTGCATTACGCCGAGTTGGCTACAAAGGGGTGTAAAATAGTCCATGGTGGCAAGTCAAAAAAACCCACCCGATGTATGTATCATCACAAGACTATCCACCGGATCTCCATCTCAATAGAGAACTAAGATTACTCCCTTATTGTACAAAGGAGTACAAAGGAAATCAAGCAACAACAGATCTAGTGACCCTTCTAGGTTGCTTGTCCTCCAAAACACTGAGGATCAAGTGTCCAAACAGTGGGTTAGAGTGGGTAAGGGAACATTGGAAAGGGAATTACTGCCCTGGAACTAATGTCCGTGGCAGGATTAGGAAGTTAGTAGGGGACAGATGGGTTAGTAACTGAGGGGGGAATAAAATAAAGTTATTCATTTACAAACGCAGTCAGTCGCGGGTTTGATGCGAGATATTTGTCTAGGCGAAGTTTAAATGAATCAACGGTGATGCAGTCTATAACGTTTCGGGGAAGCCCATTCCACAAGTTGACAACTCGATTGAAGAAGAAATTCTTAGATTCGTGTGAGTTAAAAGATTTACCAATAATTTTGCAACCGTTTCCCCGCGTGTAATTAGATTGGTCGATAGTGAAGTACTTACTACAGTTCATATTGTCGATGCCTTTGATGATTTTGAACACTTGAATTAAGTCACCTCTTAATCTGCGCTGGGTTAAAGGAAATAGATTTAATTCTCTAAGACGCTCTTCGCTCTTCGTATGGTTTGTTCTTTAGGCTAGGTATCATTTTGGTAACTTTACGCTGAACTCGTTTTAGCTTGTTTATATCTTTTTGGTAATAAGGGAAGGGCACCAGGATTGAACGCAGTATTCAGAAGAGGGCGGACTAAGGAATTGTAAAGGGTTAGGATAACTTCTTTGGATTTATGCTCAAATGACCTGCCTATAAAGCCAATTATTTTGTTTGCCTTCTTATACAACTTCTGAACATTGTTGACTCGGTTTTAGGTTACTCGATATTGTTACTCCCAGATCGGTTTCTCTGTTTACATTCTTAAGCTGAGTGCCTTTCATCAAATAGTTTGCTTTCTCATTTAGGTATCCGATATGTAGTACTTTACATTTATCCGCATTGAAACTCATTTGCCAAATTTGGGCCCAACATGACAATTTATCTAGATTGTGTTGCATATCGTCAACTTGTTCTTTTGAGAGTACGCTATTTGCAATTTTTGTATCGTCAGCAAATTTTGAGATTGTACAGGTGAGACCCTCATCTATGTCGTTGATGTAAATTAGAAAGAGAATTGGTCCTAGTACCGATCCCTGGGTACCCCGCTACTTACATTGGTCCATTTAGATGCCTTACCGTTTATGACTACTCTTTGCTTTCTGTCGCTGAGCCAATTTTCTATCCATTTCAACACACCGTCTTGTATTCCATGCGCTTTTAGTTTTAGCAGTAAACGTTTGTGGGGAACTTTGTCAAAGGCCTTTTGAAAATCAAGGTATATAATATCTACAGCTTTACTCTCATCGTAGAGGTTGAGGATATCGTGGAAGAAGTCTAAGAGGTTTGTTAAACAGGAACGTTTTTTTACGAAAGCCGTGTTGAGTATCTTTAAGTATGTTATTTTCCTCTAAGTGATTTATGAGTCTGTCTCGTATGACCGTTTCTAGCATTTTACATACAACTGAGGTTAAGCTAATTGGACGATAGTTACTGGGTAGGGATTTGCTGCCTTTTTTGAATATCGGTGTTACGTTGGCTAGCTTCCACTGATCAGGCATAGTTCCAGACTGCAAGGATTTATTGAATAGTAATGTCAGTGATTTGGAGAGCTCATCCTTAGCTTCCTTTAGGTGTCGGTACTCCTGTCATTACACATCACTCGTCGATGGTCGTCATTTAGTTTTAATAATAATAATAATAATAATAATAATAATACTTGATTCCAGACACATCGACACATATGCCACACT
>JBAKBP010033793.1:0-21456 GCA_037953745.1 Lithodes maja | reverse complement strand
CGCAATACATTCCCAGTTAAGGAGGCGCGATAATAATGAGCTTAGCTCGCATTGCGTGGATTCCCCTTGACGAACAAGTAACTGAGTAACTGAGTAACACACACACACACACACACAGCCCGTAGCCTAGTAGGTAGCGCTCTCGTCTCACACACGAGGGGTCGGGGGTTCAATCCCCCGGCCGGGCGGAGACAAATTGGGCTTGTCTCCTTTCATGTGTTAGCCTCAGTTCACCTAGCTGTAAATAGGTACCTGGAATAAGTGGACGACGTTGTGACGTCCCATCTGGGGTTGGCAAAAATGGTACAAGGCGAGATGGGTATCATATGGTTCACCTAAGCTACTGGTCAACCTAAGCCTTCGGGTGAGACTGGTACCGTAGTGAGAATGGTACCATACAGATTAACCCTAAGCCTTCGTTTCCAGATGTCGCCAATTGGCTAAAATACAGACTACACACACATCCACAGCCATTCCAACGATACATAAACACTTAACATGCATTTCACGCAATACATTCCCAGTTAAGGAGGCGCGATAATAATGAGCTTAGCTCGCATTGCGTGGATTCCCCTTGACGAAACAAGCAAGTGAATAACACACACACACACACACGTTAGTCCAAAATACTGGGAACTGGGAATATCTATCTATCTATCTATCTATTGCCCGACGCCGTGATCCCCGAAGGGGTGGCCACGAACGAACCGCCCCCATGCACCTCTGTCCCCAGTCAGTCGACGCCCCTCCTCCCAACCAGCACGCCTTCGTTCATGTAGTTCCTCACTCCATCCTTCCACCTCATATTCGGTCTACCTCTCCCCCTCTGTCCCTCCACCTCGCTCTCGTACACCCTCTTAGTCATTCTCTCGCTTTCCATACGTTCCATATGGCCGAACCATCTCAAGTTGTTCCTTTCACACTTTCCAGCACATCTACCTCCACACCACACCTCCTTCTTACTTCCTCATTAGTCTGTCTATCCCTCCATGTAACTCCGCACGCACTCCTTAAGTAATTCATTTCCACTGCTCTCACTCTTGGTCCTGAGTCTCTCAACCAACGTCCATGCTTCGCTTCCGTAAGTCAGTGTCGGGATTACCACACTGTCATGCAAGGACTTCTTCACTTCCATACTGACACCCTATTTCTTGTTACTGCTTTTAGCGTTCCTACAACCCTCTTCCCCTGTTGTACCCTCTCCCGCACCTCTTCATCCATAGTCCCATCTTTACTCAACACACTGCCCAGATACTTAAAAGAGTTGACGATCTCCATAGCCTGACCGTTCAGCTTCACCTCACACTCTGTGACTTCACCCCTTTCGAAGACCATACCTTGCTCTTCCCCGTATTTACCTTCAAATTCCGTTTTTCGCACACTGTTCCAAACTCATTTACCAGACCCTGCAACTCCCATTCATTATCACTCATCAGAACTGTATCATCCGCAAACAGCAGTATAGGTAGCTTCCACTCAATTCCCTCCCTTTTCAGCGATACACCAACATCCACTGCTCTTGATAGTATTTCTTTCTTAACTCCATCCATATATACAGTAAACAACCACGGGGACATCACACACCCCTGTTTCAAACCAACATTCAGGTCAAAGAACTCGCTCTGCTCACTCTCCACACGTACTGCCGCCTTTGCACCCTCATACATGCTCTTCACTGCTTTCAGCAACTTGCCCTCTACTCCGTATATTCTAAGTACTTTCCACAAACCTTCTCTATCCACTCTGTCATAGGCCTTCTCCAAGTCCATAAAGGCAACATACACCTTTTGTTTCTTCTCCAGATACTTCTCCACAACACAATTCAGGGTAAAAATCTGATCTACACATCCTCTTCCCTTCCTAAAGCCTCCCTGCTCGTCGCCTATCCATTCTCCGTTCTCACTCTCACTCTCTCAATCACTACCCTACGTTATACCTTCCCTACTACGCTTAGAAGACATATTCCTCAGTGGTTACCACACACTCCTCTTTCCCCTTTGCCCTTATATAGGGGGACTATTATGCCAGTCTTCCAGTCATCGGGTGCACTCCCCTTCTTCCATGCTAGTTTGCACATTTTCCATACCCATTCTATCACTATCTCACCACCATACCTCAACATTTCCCCACACACTCCATCTGTTCCTGGTGCTTTCCCCAACTTCACTCTTTTCATGGCTTCCCACACTTCTGACCTCCTGATCCCCACCTCCTCCTCCAACTACTTCTCTTCTTCTCCCTCCCATACCATATCCAGCTATGTTTGCTGGCTCTTCATTCCTTTCATTTAGCAACTCACTGAAGTACTCCCTCCATCTTTCAACTCTCTCTTGCTTCTCGGCTAGCATTCTCCCATTCTTATCTTTCACACCCTTACTGTTTCCCTTGCTACCTTCCCTAACTTTCTTGACTTCTTTCCAGAACAGTTTCTTACTCTCCCTCCATTTTACACTCAGATTCCTTCCAAATTCCTCATCTACTCTTCTCTTACTTTCCTTCACTACTCTCTTCACCACCCTCTTACTCTCCACGTACCTCGCTCGTTTCTGTCTCTCGGAATCTTCATTCCCTCTACTACCCAACCACTCTCTATATGCTTTCTTCTTTTCTTCCACAGCTATTCTTACCTCTTCTGTCCACCATGCTGTACCTTTCACTCCCCTCCCTCTTCTCCTCACTCCACACACCTCCTCACATGCTGCACAGATCTCATCCTTAAACACCTTGCTCATCTCCTCCACTTCCTCCATAACTTCCAGGTCGAACCCACCTAGTCGTCTTTCCACTGCTCTCCTGTACTCCTCCCTGACTTCCTCCTCCTGCACCTCTCCACCCTCCTCACCATTCACCCTCCTCTCGCCTCCCTCCCGCTCTCCTCACCCACTTCTTTTGTATCCTAACCTTAGCTACCACTACATAATGATCAGACAGACCCCCTCCAATACCCCTATACACCCTAGCATCCATCACAGATTTCTTCATTCGTTCATCCACACATACATAATCAATCAATGACTTTTCGTTCCACCACTGTCTTATCCTTCATCGTCAACATCCGTTTCCACGTGTACCTGTGGATCATTCTGTGTCGGAAGAAGGTGATGGCTATCCACAGCCTCCTCCCACACTGGGAATATCCATTACGATACTTGTCTAAGTAAAATGGATTGATTATAAAGTAACTAAGACAGGCCAACACGAGCACTGCTCAATTCCTGTAAACTACAAATAGGCAAATAGGTAAATACACACACACATTGTAATTGTCTCAACTTCTGATGTTGTTAGTTAAGCCTTTGAGTACCAGCTACGTGTGTTATATTGTATTCTAGCTAGGATATATTAATACGACAGTACCAGCTACGTGTGTTATATTGTATTCTAGCTAGGATATATTAATACGACAGTACCAGCTACGTGTGTTATATTGTATTCTAGCTAGGATATATTAATACGACAGTACCAGCTACGTGTGTTATATTGTATTCTAGCTAGGATATATTAATACGACAGTACCAGCTACGTGTGTTATATTGTATTCTAGCTAGGATATATTAATACGACAGTACCAGCTACGTGTGTTATATTGTATTCTAGCTAGGATATATTAATACGACAGTACCAGCTACGTGTGTTATATTGTATTCTAGCTAGGATATATTAATACGACAGTACCAGCTACGTGTGTTATATTGTATTCTAGCTAGGATATATTAATACGACAGTACCAGCTACGTGTGTTATATTGTATTCTAGCTAGGATATATTAATACGACAGTACCAGCTACGTGTGTTATATTGTATTCTAGCTAGGATATATTAATACGATATTATGCAGCTTCGGAAGGATCTACGGTAGTTAAAAAGGTTGGTTGAGATAGTTGGAAGCCATATTATTGCTAGAGGTCCTTCCTAATCTGAATACAATGGTCTAATAGTGGCTACACTATAAAGAAAAGGACATCACCGGTACTTTATGGGTTAACTGTATAGTAACTAACATCATTGTTTTTATGCTATATATTTCAAGAGAAGTATCTTAGCATTCATAATTCCAAATCATTATCATACCACACACAACTAGAATTATAAAACATCCGCATTGTTTCACCTGTATGTTCGTGATTGAGTTCTCAAAGTGAATGAACTGACCGACGTCCCACTGACCCCTAGCCTGTCCCTACTAGGGAGAATGACGTCATGCGCGAAAGACAGCGCGTTTTCTTTGAGCAGTGGGTTGACCCTATATTCTCTGAACCCTGCTATCAAGAACAAGAAATGACTGTCAAAACGCAAACTGTATAGGATTAGAAAAGAAAGAAAAATAGAACAATGTATGAAATTATTTAATGAAAAGGAAATTGGATAAATACAATAATTAATACAATGTGACACAATGGAGACTTATATAGATCTAGTCAATAAATTAAACAAAACTGCATTTTACCCAGGAGCAGAGTTTCGAATCCCGCTTCGACAGACTGAGTGTGTGAGGTTGGATTTTAAAATGATAGAAAACTTAGAACGCAACAATAAAAAATAACGAAATATTGCATACAACTGTCTTCTAACACTATGTTCTGTCTTGTATAACTTATTTCTGTCCAAATCCTGAGGCAGATCGCAAATTATAGGTTCGATCTAAACAAAATGGTAACAAAAATGAGGTTGGATTCTAAAACTATAGAACACTTTAGCAACAATAACAAAAGACAAACTATTCCATACAACTGTCCTCTACCACTATCTTCTGTGTTAGAATATCCCTACTGTATATCTTGCCAAACCCTGAGGCAGATCGAAAATTATTGGTTGTATCTAAGAAACAGGAAAAACAAAAAATTGGATTCTAAAATTATAGGTTACCGGTATATCAAAGAAATTGGAAAAAATAAGGTAGGATTCTAAAATTATAGGAAGCTTAGACCGTACCAATAACAAATAGCCAACCAAACTATTCCATATAACTGTCCTCTACCACTAACTTCTATGTTATACACCTTATCTCTGTCCAAACCCTGAGGCAGATCTAAAACTATAGGTTATATCTACAAAATACATAATATTATGGTAGGTAAAATGAGCTTGGAATGTAAAATAATAGAAAACATAGACTACAACAAACAACAAACTCTTCCATACAACTGTCCTCTCTACCATTATGTTATGTGTTATATACCTTAATTCCATCAAAACATAGACTACAACAAACTCTTCCATACAACTGTCCTCTCTACCATTATGTTATGTGTTATATACCTTAATTCCATCAAAACATAGACTACAACAAACAACAAACTCTTCCATACAACTGTCCTCTCTACCATTATGTTATGTGTTGTTGTTGTTGTTTTTCCCCAAGCTGCCTGGCCGAACAGCCCCAAGGCCCCGAGCAAGGCCAAGGCCATAACCAAGCGCCCCACAGAACCCTCCCTGCCGACCACAATAAAGCCTGGGTGACCGAAGCCACTCCATGGCAGGGAGCTGAGGAGGTGCGGAAACGCCCGGGAAACCAAAGCCCCACCCAGGGCACTGTGCCCCTCAGCAATTATGAAGAGAAAGTTGAGGGGCAAAGGAAAGATGTGACGCTTTGGCTTCCAATCTTGGTAGATTAGGAGGTCAATCCACGCAAGAGATGCCGTCACTTGAGATCTAGAAAATATATAAGTAAAAGGAACAGTCAGAGTAAGCTATGGGTATGGCAGAGATCGCTCAGTTCTCACTCTGATAGACCAGTTATGTGTTATATACCTTAATTCCATCAAAACATAGACTACAACAAACTCTTCCATACAGTTACTGTCCTCTCTACCACTATGTTATGTGTTATATACCTTAATTCCATCAAAATACTGAGGCAAATCCAACAAATACTTTACTTCCATAAATTTCATCCTCACAGATGCCCTCATAAATTTTCGTAATGATGACATGGTCAATTCGTTAGCGCACAAGTAAATAAAGAGGATAAATGTTATACTGAAATTGACCGAGTTAATGAACGAGTCATTGAGCGAGTAAATGAATGAGAAAATGAGTGAACGAATGAATGAGAAAATGAGTGAACGAATGAATGAGAAAATTAGTAAATGAATGAATGAGTAAACGAATGAATGAGAAAATGAGTGAACGAATGAATGAGAAAATGAGCGAACAAATGAATGAGAAAATGAGCGAACGAATGAATGAGAAAATGAGTGAACGAATGAATGAGAAAATTAGTAAATGAATGAATGAGTAAACGAATAAATGAACGAACGAAACATTTAGCGAACGAATGAATGAATGAGAAAATGAGCGCACGAATGAATGAGAAAATGAGTGAATGAGTGAATGAATGAGAAAATGAGTGAATGAGTGAATGAATGAGTAAACGAATGAACGAACGAACGAATGCATGAATGAATGAATGAACGAATAAAATAATGAAAGAACAAACTATGACTGCCTTTTATCGACGTCCTAACCTATTTCAGGTTGGTGACGTGCAAAATCCGACAGTGCATGACGTCTGCTCTAAACTTATTGATGCACTTTTAACGAGAGAGAGAGAGAGAGAGAGAGAGAGAGAGAGAGAGAGAGAGAGAGAGAGAGAGAGAGAGAGAGAGAGAGAGAGAGAGAGAGAGAGAGAGAGAGAGAGAGAGAGAGAGAGAGAGAGAGAGAGAGAGAGAGAGAGAGAGAGAGAGAGAGAGAGAGAGAGAGGAACTGCTTATCCACGAGCTAACTGGACTGACATCAAAGCCTTTCCTCAGCTAGACTCTTCAGACTTTAAAATCCTCCTCAGCGAAAGATAAAAAGACAAGAGCAGCTCGTCTGGCCTCTATTGTTGGCATCAAGTGCAGCTATGAGGTAAGATAAAGATAGCTAGACAGATTATTTTAGGTGTGTGTGTGTGTGTGAGAGCAGCTCGTCTGGCCTCTATTGTTGGCATCAAGTGCAGCTATGAGGTAAGATAAAGATAGCTAGACAGATTATTTTAGGTGTGTGTGTGTGTGTGAGAGCAGCTCGTCTGGCCTCTATTGTTGGCATCAAGTGCAGCTATGAGGTAAGATAAAGATAGCTAGACAGATTATTTTAGGTGTGTGTGTGTGTGAGAGCAGCTCGTCTGGCCTCTATTGTTGGCATCAAGTGCAGCTATGAGGTAAGATAAAGATAGCTAGACAGATTATTTTAGGTGTGTGTGTGTGTGAGAGCAGCTCGTCTGGCCTCTATTGTTGGCATCAAGTGCAGCTATGAGGTAAGATAAAGATAGCTAGACAGATTAATTCAGAAGATAGGGCAGAGAGTGAGAGTGTGTGTGTGTGTGTGTGTGTTTTGGCGGTGCCCGGTGCGAACAGTGACTCCCGCGCTCCTCTGTTTTCATCAATATCTTCGAAAGTAGTGAAGTTGTGGTACTGACTTTACCTAGATAAACATCGAAACACCGTGGCGGTTGTGAAGCTGTCTGGAACGAATGTAGGCCAGTGATTATTGAAATATTAGTGAAACTGATACCATATCCTGCCGTCTGCCCTGACAGCCAGCACCACCTGCCGGTTACCAGCCTAACTACCACTACCGGTACCTCATCGCTAGTTTATAATACCAGTGATGTGTAGGTAAATTAGTGAAACCGGAAAATATACAGTGCAACATGAGTACTATACCCGAAAGTAACTTGCCTCCTGCAGACACAAACTGTTTAGCATGTAACAGCCAGTGCTTGTAGAGTGTTTGAAATGCCGAACGTGTAAACAATAATTATATACATGCCAATTGCACACACCTCCTGTCTATGCCATCGTGAATTTTCTGAACACAAGGAGCCAGTACACCTGTGAGGGATGTGTTAAACAACAGCTGGGTGAACAAGGCGACCGGCAGTTTGCGCTCGTCTATACCCTACTGGACAGGGAAAAAGAAAAGGAAAGTGAGGCTAAACAGCCAAACAACGACAAGGAAAACACCACTGAAAACGGTGGTAAGTGTGATGAACCTTTTTCCGGAGAACAAGGTGGCACACCAACCATAACAAATAATAGAAATCTTCAAAATTATGAAAGGAAAAATAAATTATGCTACTACTACAAAAATAATCAGTGTAAATTTGGCCGAAAAGGACGTGACTGCCCTTTTTCTCACCCAAGCCTATGTAACAGGTACAAGATAAACGGTCGTGATCCCGTAAAGGGATGTAAACATGGTGATAAGTGCAAATACCTACACCCACCTATATGTAATGGTTCAGAAAGGAGGAGAGAGTGTTTAAACTTGGAGTGCAAAAGACTTCATTTGAAGGGCACTCGTCGATATCCATCTGACCAGTGTAGAGAACAGCAACAAACAGCAACAAACAACCACTTACCCACCACCACCACCACCTTCTCGTTCAGCCATTCCTGCACCAAATCCCCAAACACAGAGTGCGTGGTTAAATACACCTCAACGAACACAAGATACATGGGTAAATCAATCTCCCCAAAATGATACCACGGTACATTTTTTAGTGCAACAGATGCAGCAAATGCAAAAAGTGCAACAACAAATAATGCAGGCACTGAAAATCTATCCGACTCAGTGGTGCATCCCTCCATCACAGGAACTACAGTAACAAGTTAAGAGGTAAACAGCAGCACCCTACACACACTAATTTCACTCAATATAGCAGGCCTATTACCTTACAAATTCAAAGGCACAGTAAAGCTGCTTGCAGAAATAGCACAAGTAGATAATGCCCTCATACTTTCCCTAACAGAATCGCATCTTACTCAAAGTATAAGAGAAGCTGAAATAGATATAGAAAATTACACCTCCTTCAGAACTGATAGATCTGGTCATAGGAAAAAAGGGGGTATTATCACACGTTAAAAGTCACCTTGCAGGTCTCACTAACGTTCTATTATCAGAATGTAATTCCTATACAGAGGTCCAGGTACTAAACATTACAGACATTAATATGATCTACATCACTATATATAGACCCCCAGCATGTCCAACTAATAAGTTTATGGATCAACTAACAAAAATTAAAGATATTTTAGACAATCTACCACCACCCATGCCAACCATTATGCTCACTGGAGACTTGAATTTCCCGCTAATTAACTGGGATTCAGAAAGTGACTATGGAGGAGCAGCGGACATGCGAGCTCAAGCAGAAGCACTTATACGTCTTTCAAGAGAGTTTTATCTCAATCAACTCGTCAATATAACCACAAGAGGTAATAATATACTGGATATTGTAATGACCAACAATGATGAGCTGATCGACAACCTCACAGTAGACAAAACCAACCTGTCGGACCACAATATTATTACAATGGCGACAAACATAGTTACACAGCATAGAACTCCCAGCCCTGCAGAGCCCATGGCCCCATGGCTGTGAACTTCAATCAACTCAACTTTCTCAGTGAATCTATATGCTGGGAAGACCTTAAAAGAGAACTTAGTGAAGTGGATTGGGCCATACAGTTTAAGGAATCTGGTCCCGAGGCCCAATATAACAAATTACTGGAAATATGCCTCAAAATTTCTGAAAAATATGTACCCCTTAGAAAATCGTCACCACAGAAAAATATACCACGTGATCGTAGGATACTGATGCGTAAGCGAACGAACCTACGCAAGAAGCTGAAGCGTAGTACCAGCATACTAAATAAACAACAAATTGAAGCCAACGTTACCTCCATTGAAGAAAAAGTCAAGACTTCAGTAGAAATAGAAAATCGCAGAAAAGAATTCCAAGCCGTGTCCTGCATTAAAACAAACCCAAAATACTTTTATAAGTATGCTGCAAACAAATCAAATGTAAGGGTGGGTGTTGGTCCACTGACAGATGCGAACGGCCAAACCAAGAACGAACCTGAGGCGATTGTCGATATACTACGGCTACAGTACGAGGGCGTCTTTAGCCACCCTCGAGGTGATAAAATAATTGACTCACTGACCGACTTCTTCCACAAAGTATCCATGCCAAATCTAACTGACATTAAATTTACCACAAATGATACAGTAAATGCTATAAAGGAAATTGGTATCAATGCAGCAGCAGGCCCGGATCAATTCCCGGCTGCACTTCTCAAGAATTGCGCAGCAGACCTTAGTGCTCCTCTACAGATTTTGTATAGAAACTCTCTCGACTCTGGAATTATACCACAACAATTAAAATGTGCTAAAATTACACCAGTCCACAAAGGGGGTTCGAGGGGTGAAGCAAAAAATTATAGACCTATTGCTTTAACTTCGCATGTCATCAAAATCCTCGAAAAGCTAATAGTTAAAATATGTCCATATACCTTGAAGAAAACAACATAATAAACAAGGACCAGCATGGGTTTCGGGAGCGCCACTCGTGCCTCTCGCAACTGTTAGCTCACCATGAAAATATTATAGAAGGGCTAGAAAATAAAAATGCTATTGACGTGGTCTACCTTGATTTTGCAAAAGCATTTGACAAGGTAGACCACGGCATACTCCTCCACAAGATACGAGACTCAGGAATCTCAGGAAAACTTGGGGTGTGGCTGCACTGTTTCCTCACTGACAGGGAACAAGCTGTAGCGGTTGGTGGTGCAGTGTCCAAGCCATCCATCGTCACTAGTGGGGTGCCACAAGGGTCAGTTCTTGGACCTATACTTTTCTTGCTGCACATATCAGACATAAATAAACATGTCATGCATTCGTCTGTCGCCTCCTTTGCTGACGACACTCGTGTATTAAGGGAAGTGTCTTCTACAACAGATGCTGATTTACTTCAGGCAGATTTCACTACAATTTACTCATGGGCAGAGCAAAACAACATGTCCTTTAACAATAACATATTTGAACACATGAACTACAGTGCAGACCGAAATATGAATATCCACACATACACAGCAGATGACGGCTCTTGCATTGATACAAATGATTATGTAAAAGATATTGGTATTACACTCAGCCGAGATGGTACATTTGGAATGCATATAACCAATGTGGCAAAGAATGCTCATAACCAAGCTGGATGGATCCTACGAACCTTCCGAACACGTGACCATGATCTCCATGCTGACGCTCTACAAGTCACTGGTCATTCCACTGTTGGAATATTGCTGTCAGCTATGGAGCCCATGGAAGGTGGGAGAGAAGCAATTACTCGAAGCAGTTCAACGCTATATTTGCGGCTCACAGAAACTCGCATTAAAGATCAGGAAGATAGTGAGGTATGGATTCCTGGTTACAACCTACATCTAGGGCCGACAGAACGCATAGATCACATGGAGGTGTAGCCTTGTACATACATGACTCACTGATATGTACTGAATTCCTAAATAACAGTAATGAAGTGGTGGAAATACTTGGAGTTAAAATAGAATCCCAAAATTTAGCAGTTATTGTTACATACAGGCCTCCAGACTCATCCCGAGAAGAATTCAAAACCCAGCTCAACAAAATAAAATCAGAAGTGGAAACCCTGGGGAACCCAACACCAAATATTATATGGCTAGGAGACTTTAACCTACCAAACATTAAATGGAGACAACTAGAAAACCAGTTAGTGGCAAATAACACCGGAGAAGCAAATACTAATACGAGAGAGCTTTTTGAACTTTGCGATTTTTTTAGTCTTACCCAACATATTGCTGAACCCACACGGGAAAACAATATCTTAGACCTGGTCTTCACTAACAACGACTCTCTAGTACACAGCATTAACATATCGGACACAACATACTCAGATCATAAATTAATTGAGATCAAAACAACCTTAGAAAGTGTACAGACAACCTCAGAATCGAGAACAAAAACCGGCCCCTTCAGTAAATTTAACTTCAATAACAAAAACATTAGGTGGGAAGAGGTAAATCAAGAAATGGAGGAAATAGACTGGGAAGATTTAATGAATAACCTGACACCAGCAGAATGTCTAGTCTTAATAACAGAAACCATGACCCAAATCTGTAGCCACCATATACCTGCAAGACAAACAAAACGAAGAAGCAAACAAGATCGGGATAGGAGGAGGCTGTACAGAAGAAGAAAATTACACACACAAAGACGCACACATCAAAATCTACAGGATAGGCAAAAGGTCGAAATAGATAGAGAAATTGTGGAAATTGAACAAAGGCTAAGAATATCATATGAACTACAACATATGGAAGAGGAAAGGAAAGCTATTGCAGGTATAAAGGAAAATTCCAAATACTTCTTTTCATACGCCAAACAAAAGGCTAAAACAACATCAAACATCGGCCCACTGAGCAAAGGGGACGGCTCTTTCACAGGGGACAAAAAGGAAATGAGCGAACTCTTAAGCAGGCAGTATGAAATGGCATTCAGTGAGCCTGATGAAACAAAAGTCATCAGAGACCAAAATATATTTTTCATGGAAACCTCCCCCACGGAAACCCCTCAGATGCTGGATATTGATTTCGGTCCAAAAGACATAGAAGAGGCCATTTCCAACATGCCATCCTACTCGGCACCAGGCCCGGACTAATTCGATCCTAATGAAAAAATGTAAGGAAAACCTCTCAAAACCCCTGGCTATAATGTGGAGAAGGAGTCTAGACACTGGTGACATACCAGATAGCTTGAAAAATGCAATAATTGCCCCACTGCATAAAGGAGGGAGTAAAGCACTACCAAAAAACTACCGCCCGGTAGCTCTAACCTCTCACATCATTAAAGTTTTCGAGCGAGTCCTGCGAAGCAAAATTTCAACATTCATGGAGGCAAATGAACTACACAACACCGGTCAACATGGGTTCAGAGCGGGAAGATCATGTCTCTCACAACTTTTGGAACACTATGACAAAATTCTTAAAGCGCTAGAAGAAAAGAAAAACGTGGATGTCATTTACACCGATTTTGCTAAGGCATTTGATAAATGTGACCATGGTATAATAGCCCACAAACTGAAAGCAAAAGGTATAACTGGGAAAATCGGACGGTGGATATACAATTTCCTCGTAAACCGAAAACAATCGGTAGCAGTAAACCAAGTCACTTCTGAGCCTTCGGATGTCAAAAGCTCAGTGCCCCAAGGAACAGTGCTAGCGCCCCTTCTGTTCCTCATACTAATTTGCGACATAGATACCAACACCAGACACAGTACGGTGTCGTCTTTTGCTGATGACACAAAATTAAGCAAGATAGTAAACACACAAGAGGACACGGGCCGACTGCAGGAAGACATGAATGTAGTGTTCCAGTGGACCAGGGAATACAACATGCAATTCAATGAGGAAAAATTCCAATTAATACGGTACGGAGATAATAATGGTGTTAAAGAAATTACAAATTACTTAACAGAATCTAACCACATAATAGAACGGAAAGACAGTGTGAAAGACCTTGGGGTATTAATGTCTGAAAATATGGGTTTCAAAGTACATAACCAGGTCAAAGTGGCGGCTGCGAAACGTCTAACGGGTTGGATTCTGCGTACTTTTAAAACACGCGGTGAATTGCCTATGATAACGCTCTTCAAATCTCTAGTGCTACCGCGGCTTGAATACTGTAGCGTATTAACATCCCCATACAAAGCAGGTGAAAGAAATGACGTAGAGTGTGTACAAAGAAATTTCACTTCGCATATAAGTTCGATAAAACATCTACACTATTGGGAGCGTTTAAGAGCACTGAATCTGTACTCACTGGAACGTAGAAGAGAACGTTACCTAATAATATACACATGGAAAATCGCAGAGGGTTTAGTACCAAACCTACATACTCCGATAGTCATGAAATTCAGTGATAGGAGAGGCTGGGAATGCGAAATCCCCCAGATGAATAACAGGGGTGCTATGGGCTCTCTGCGAGAGGGCTGGTTATCACACAGAGGCCCACGTCTCTTCAACAAACTCCCACGGCGAGTAAGAGACATGAGGGACATCTCGTTAGACAACTTCAAGAGAGCCCTAGATGTTGAACTGCAAAAAGTGCCAGACGAGCCCATCCTCGCAAGGGAGCGAGCTGTCGCTTCAAACAGTCTACTGCACCAAATCACCACCCATAACGAGGGGCGTCGCGCTCCTTGGTGCCGCTAGAGGAGCGGCGAACACATCCAAAGGTAACGCTCATTCACCAATAAAATCTCTGCCGTCCAACACCTAGACTACTGGGGGAGGTTGGAAACTCTCAAGCTTTTCTCATTAGAAAGACGCAGGGACAGATATGCCATCTTATATGTCTACAAAATATTGATTGGCATCACAACCAACAACCTTAATATAGGTTTTCACATCCATCAACGACTGGGCCGTCTCTGCCACATACAGCGGGTACGGTACACCCCAGAGCAGCCACCAGAGTTAAGACGCTCAAGGAGAACGCCTTTGCGACACGAGGACCTCTTCTCTTTAACGCCCTACCCAGATATCTGCGTGACTCAACTGAACCAAGTCTCGAGAAATTTAAAAATAAACTGGACAAATTTCTCTGGACACTACCTGATCAACCCAAACTGCCCCACTACCACCTCCGCGCCGCTAGCAACAGCATCATGGACCAGCTGGCGCAGAGACGGGCAGATGGAATGTACTAGTGGTGGCGCATCAGCGTGACCACGGGCGGACAACACTGCCTGCAACTACTACCTACAGGACCTACAGAGGTGTGTGTGTGTGTGTGTGTGAGAGAGAGAAGGTGGAATTACTTATCCAGAAGGCAGCAGCATAATAATTGACATCAAAGCATTTCTCTATCCTAACTCCCCAGCCCTTTAAAAAAAAAACTCTACGAAAGATAAGAGAGATAGCCACAAGCAAGGCCTCTGTTGTTATCAGTGCAGATAATATGAGGCAAGATAAGACGACGGAGGAGGAAGTAGGAGGGAGGAAGAGGAGTAAGTATTAACCCTTTCTGTACCAGCGTCGTCAGTTATATTTTATTCTAGCTATATTCAGACGATTTTAAGAGGCTTAGGAAAATCTGTGGTACGGTAGTTAAATGGGCTGATTCAGGTAGTTCGAAGCCTTATAATTGCTAGAGATGCTTCCTAAACTGAATAAAATCGATTAGTAGTAGCCAGAATATAATACAAAGGATGTCGGCGGTACACAAAGGGTTAAAGGTATTTGAGTGAGAAGCTACAATGAATGAATTACTATGAATGCATGGGACTATGAACAATATAATGGACAGATGGGGTGACGAGGAGATAGTATTAAAGGTATTTGAGTGAGAAGCTTGAATGAATGAATATGATTGTATGTGACTATGTGCAATACAATGGACATATGGGTGGATGGAATTATGAATAGGTGGATGTATGGAAATATGAATGAATGGATGCTGAATGAATGGATGGATGAAGAGCGGAATGGATAAATGTCTGGATGGAAGGGTAAATGAATAACGATTGATAATTTTTTTATAGCTATCATTTAAGGATAGTATTAAGCTTAGAAGGGATCTGTGAGCGTAAGAGTTGGCGGCTACTTTGAAATTTACAGGTCCTTTCGAAGCTGTATAAAATCCGTCTAATGTTAGCCGTATTATAATAAAGATCTTTTTGGGCCATACTGAAAGGGTTAAGCACAGGGGATGTATAACTGGTCGAGTGGTGGTGGCATGATCTGAGAGTCAATTATGAGTCCATTCACCTACCCTCCAACCTCTAACTGCCAGATGGTCTATAACTCTATATTGCTAACACTACTACTACTACTACTACTACTACTACTACTACTACTATAGTCCGTTCATTCTAGGTTGGGCAGAAATCGTAACCTCTAACCTCTGTAATTCAAAAAGGGCTACAGTAAACGAGCTGTCAAATTTACGACTATTCCCTAGCCAAGTTTTCCTATTTGGTAGAAATATTAGCTCGATTACTTTAGCCCTTTTTGAGTTATCAGAAGTTAGATGTTACGATTTCTGCCCAACCTAGAATGAACAGACTATAGTACTACTACTACTACTACTACTACTACTACTACTACTACTTACTAATAATTTGTCTACTACTACCACCACCATCACTACTACTACTACTACTACTATCATCATTGCTACAGCGACCACCACTACCACCACCACCTAAGAGTAAACATACAAGATTGACAATAATATACAGACAGACGTAAATATACAAGGTATAGAAGGCGGGGAACAGTACAGACGTTTAACTGGTGGAGGTATGATCTGAGAGTCAATTGTGAGCCCATTCACCTACCCTCCTATCTCTAATGCCGGTATCACACGAGCGCTTTTTCCATCAACATTTATCCTCCATACTTGTCTGGCAACTTATGAGGGCAACATTTTAAGTATTTCGGGCACCTAAATCCATCTATCATCAGTCTAGTTTCCAATACCGGTGCAAAATATTCCAGAAATGTTGCCAGAACAATGTTGATCATCGAATGTTGACTATAAAAGCTCTCGTGTGATACCGGCTTAAAGGACAGCTGCTCTATATTGCCAACATTATAGCCGGTTTACTTTCAGCTGACAGTAAATTGGCATGTTCTCATCTTGTTTACTTCGCTATTATGAAGATTTTGTAGCGAAATATGATGTTAATTATGAAAACTTTACATCATTAAGTTAAGTATCGATACTAAGTAACACTCAATTCTTAACATTATCCATTCATTACAAACTCCAATGTCCTTGAATAAACTAATTAAAGCATATGGTCCTCCCGGGATTCGAACTCTGGACCAGTTGCTAAGGGATGCGATTTACCGTCAGTTAAATTGAAACATACCATACCAACAAAATGTATTTATTTTCACCTAAGGGTAAATTAATATGTCATCATGATTACTCGGCTATTACGGAGATTTTGTACTATACTGTTATTGATGAATGTTTGGTATTTATATACCGAACCGCAGAGACATAGTAGTTTCATATATTTCCACTAAGTCTCGAGATATCAATTGCTAAGGGGTTGAATTTACCATCAGCTGGACAAAAAATAAACTAATCAAATTATCAATACTTTACTACTACCATTACCAAAGGCATTATCACCACTACTGTCACCATAAACGCTCTACCATCACCACCAATATTATCAATACTTTACTACTACCATTACCAAAGGCATTATCACCACTACTGTCACCATAAACTCTACCATCACCACCAATATTATCAATACTTTACTACTACCATTACCAAAGGCATTATCACCACTACTGTCACCATAAACGCTCTACCATCACCACCAATATTATCAATACTTTACTACTACCATTACCAAAGGCATTATCACCACTACTGTCACCATAAACGCCCTACCATCACCACCAATATTATCAATACTTTACTACTACCATTACCAAAGGCATTATCACCACTACTGTCACCATAAACGCTCTACCATCACCACCAATATTATCAATACTTTACTACTACCATTACCAAAGGCATTATCACCACTACTGTCACCATAAACGCTCTACCATCACCACCAATATTATCAATACTTTACTACTACCATTACCAAAGGCATTATCACCACTACTGTCACCATAAACGCTCTACCATCACCACCAATATTATCAATACTTTACTACTACCATTACCAAAGGCATTATCACCACTACTGTCACCAACGCTCTACCATCACCACCAATATTATCAATACTTTACTACTACCATTACCAAAGGCATTATCACCACTACTGTCACCATAAACGCTCTACCATCACCACCAATATTATCAATACTTTACTACTACCATTACCAAAGGCATTATCACCACTACTGTCACCATAAACGCTCTACCATCACCACCAATATTAGTAAATAGTACTACTAATAAGGGCGCCAACTCCAGCAACCTTCGGTGAGATCTGTCACCTAACTCTACAACAGGGAAAATATAACATACACTATGAAGGTTCGAGTACTATAGAAGCCATATATTTTGTTCAGAAACAAAACTTATATTTCATTATATTTTACAAACTAGGTTATTAAACTGAACTTACGAAAGACCTCACAGTAAAATAATATACCCACTAATTATACGCGCTAATTACAAACACCAGACGACTGTCTTCAACCTAGCAATGACCTCCCGTATTTAAGGAAATAACAGTGTGAAAGACCTTGGGGTATTAATGTCTGAAAATATGGGTATCAAAGTACATAACCAGGTCAAAGTGGCGGCTGCGAAACGTCTAACGGGTTGGATTCTGCGTACTTTTAAAACACGCGGCGAATTGCCTATGATAACGCTATTCAAATCTCTAGTGCTACCGCGGCTTGAATACTGTAGCGTATTAACATCCCCATACAAAGCAGGTGAAATAAATGACGTAGAGAGTGTACAAAGAAATTTCACTTCGCATATAAGTTCGATAAAACATCTACACTATTGGGAGCGTTTAAGAGCACTGAATCTGTACTCACTGGAACGTAGAAGAGAACGTTACCTAATAATATACACGTGGAAAATCGCAGAGGGTTTAGTACCAAACCTACATACTCCGATAGTCATGAAATTCAGTGATAGGAGAGGCTGGGAATGCGAAATCCCCCGGATGAATAACAGGGGTGCTATGGGCTCTCTGCAAGAGGGCTGGTTATCACATAGAGGCCCACGTCTCTTCAACAAACTCCCACGGCGAGTAAGAGACATGAGGGACATCTCGTTAGACAACTTCAAGAGAGCCCTAGATGTCGAACTGCAAAAAGTGCCAGACGAGCCCATCCTCGCAAGGGAGCGAGCTGTCGCTTCAAACAGTCTACTGCACCAAATCACCACCCATAACGAGGGGCGTCGCGCTCCTTGGTGCCGCTAGAAGAGCGGCGAACACATCTAAAGGTAAAGTTTATGAAGACGAAAAACAAGGACAAATATTTGAAGTCAAAAGTAAAAGAAAAAAGGAATTCAGTGAAGCAAGGGCATGCAAAACAACAGCAGATAAAAACGAATGGTAAAGGAGGAAGACTGTTAACAAGTCAATCGTGAGATTAGATGTCAAAATATATATAAATTACATCAAAATCAGTATCATTAAAGATGATAAGTAAATAGAAAATTAAGCTATTACATAGGCTAGGATGATTAAATCATCTAGTTGTAATAGGTACTGCTTTATAAACAAGAATGATTGAAATTATATATATATATATATATATATATATATATTTTTTTTTCTTCCTATATTCCAACTACTCCCCCTCGGGCATAGGCTGATAGCCTTTACCACTCTACCGCTGAACACGGTGAGGCCCGTGAGTTCTTGCTCCAGTCTAGGGAGTGAGACATGCGAAGCTTCACGGCTTGAAGCAGCTCCGCCTCTGTGCTTCAGTCTCACCCCCCACACTCGGACCCTCACTCTCAGAACGCCACCTATTGAGCAATTAGCTCACTAGGCATTGCCCCCCCTGTAGCATATTTTTTGAATATGGGAATATTCATACAATGCTATTTAATCAGGGAACAATGAGGGTATTTATTGGCATTTCGGTGTGCTGTGGTAATGCGCTGATACTAGGTACAGCACAAATTCCATCCCAATAATATCTTCAAATTGACATATTGGGATTCGAACCCGGGTCCATTGGATTACCAGTCCAGTGGCAAGACCACTCCGCCACACCTCCCCCTTATATATATATATATATATATATATATATATATATATATATATATTATATATATATATATATATATATATATATATATATATATATATGTGTGTGTGTGTGTGTGTGTGTGTGTGTGTGTGTGTAATAAAGTGGATTGATGTACAGTATATATCTACTGAATAAGTTCATAATAGTAATATAAATTACCGAATTGAAGGAGCGAGGGATAAACCATTACCAATATGCACATTACATATAAATCCTTTAAAATATATATATGAAATATTTTGTAAGACGGGGGTGAAATAAATGGTGGTGGTGGTGGTGAGGAGAGAAAGATGAATTACGATATGATGAATGGCCGGGGTGCGGGGGAACTAAAATGAAAGAGGTAAGATAAAACTGCCAACAATACTTCAACAATTCTGTATAATACCAAGGGCACCAGCAAAAATGAAACCCATGAACTGGTCTACATAAAATACATGGAACTGGAGTAAATGATAAACTATGATAAAATAATAGAAAAGGCCATTTAGGAAATATAGCTTGATACAGATAGTGACAGATATAAGGTTACAAGATACAGACAAACTATAAATATGTAAAGGTGTCTGCGTATGACGTGGGGAGATGCGAGACCAAGCAGTGGGAGATAATGAATGGGAAGATGTAGGGAGGAGGAGGAGGTAACATTAACACAAATAACTTTCACGACACACCCACACACACACACACACACACACACACACACACTTACTTTCCCATCACTCCACCACCACCCATAACCACAACACTACCAACATTACTATACTTACAATAAACATTATTGGATATTATTATTACCGGTATCACTTCTCACTTTCACTACTTACATACTTTCCCATCACTCCACCACCACCCATTACCACAACTACTAACATCACTACACCCACGACCGATATTATTATACTTACAACCAACATTACTATACTCAAAATCCAACATTATTATATTCCTAGCCACTATTATAAAGTCAGACATAATATTGTAAATTAATATTACAGGTGTCAAACCAGATACATTTTCCTTTGTTTTCATTCATCATTACGAAATATACAGCGATATATATATATATATGCTTCACAGTTCTTAGTATGTCCTTGGAAGTGATACAATGGCTAAACAATATAAACTCATGTACATTTTTCTATCTTCTCTCTTATATTCATTCCAATTAAAAAAAAAAAAAAAAAAAAAAAAAAAAATATATCCCGGTTTGAAACCCATATTACTATCACTATCATAATTTGAACTACCGGTACCTTGATAAAAACAACCAACATTATTATAGGCTATAAAAGCTTCAGATACCGTAAGAATTATACATCAAATTAAACTTAACTCTTTCATGCTTTTATGACACTGAGGTTGCCAGATTAAAATAAAAATAAGAGTGCTCTCACTCTTTATAATTATCTCTCCAAAATTAGTTTTCTGCCCACAGCTAACTCAAAGACAACTGCAGAGGTTAAAGTAACTAAACTAAAGGTTTCTAAATACCCCTGATGGTAACAAAGGCTTTAAAGTATCCCTAATAGGCTCAAAATTGCGTCATAAGCGTGAAAGGGTTAAAAAGGAACAAAATAACTGGGGATATATCTTTGAGGCACTAAATAATTTGGGATTAATATAACAGGCAATTTAATTGATAAAACAAATAACAGTGGATACAATTGGTAGATAAAAAAAAAACACACAATCACAAGGACCAGTACACAAAAAATACACGATCACCAAGACCAGTAAACAATCACCCAGACACAATAAACAATGGCCTAAACCTTGCCTTGTGTTGAGTTCCCCACACTTCTAGCGGCACCGAGGAGCGCGCCGCCCCTCGTTCTGGGTGGTGATTTGGCGCAGCACCTGTTCGAAGGGGGCAGCACGCTAATC
>JBAKBP010033792.1:0-21456 GCA_037953745.1 Lithodes maja | reverse complement strand
CCGGAGGCTGTTGAGCACACCCAGCTTCTGGGAAGCTGTTTTAGCATGAGTGGTAATAATTATGATCTTTCCAAGAGAGATTAGAAGAAAAAGAGACAACGAGAATATTGAGAGAAGATGAAAGGGTAATTTGTATGTTGTTGAAGAGTTAGTCATAGTTTTCTGGGAGGGGACGACGAGTAGACAGATGGAGAAATTGAGTTTTGGAAGCATTGAAAGTAACAAGGTTTTCTTTGCCCCAATTAAAGATAGTAGAGAGATCAAAAGATAGGTGCTTTAACGCTCAAGCCGTGCTGACCGTCATATGATTGACGAGAGATACATGGACTATCCTACGGTACCCGTCAAATGATGGGCAGCATTCTGAGCACTTTAGGGGCTTTGAGAGAGTCCGCGCGTTGGGAGGACGATGGGCGAGCTCTGACCGCTCGGCACCACCACTGGGCCAGTTCTGGGATCACCGCTCCCTCCCTACACAAACCTGGCCTCGCGATATAAGGAAAAAACTGAGGAAATTACCTTATTTAGGGTATTTTCACCTCCGGTTGCGCGATCGTTACAGGATATCTCATGGTCGTACAAGGATGATTCAGGTGTCATCGGAAAGCTTTATTATCGCCCTTTCACGGATACATAATTATATTACGCTCTGACTCTTGTTTATGCAAGAGAAAGAGCATGGAATGAAGCTCGTTTTCGGTAAATATGCCCGCCTGGCAGGTAGTTGATGTTACAAACGGCCTCGTTTTTGGGGGGTGAACTTTGGAGTTGAGAAGGTTGTTAACACCTTA
This sequence comes from Lithodes maja, assembly GCA_037953745.1. Lineage (NCBI taxonomy): Eukaryota > Metazoa > Arthropoda > Malacostraca > Decapoda > Lithodidae > Lithodes > Lithodes maja. The sequence continues at coordinate 20,665 of JBAKBP010033792.1, read as the reverse complement.
TTAGCGGGCTAGGCGGTTTATTTATATGTACCGCCCAGCGGGGTGTTTTTAGCCAAAATAGGGCTGTTTACGTGATCATTTTCATGCCGAAATAAGACCCAGAGCGTAAAACAAGTATCTATCCCTGAAAGGGCATAAACAGAGCTTTCCAATGACACCATAACGATTCTTTTATGATGGCTAGTTTTCTTGCAACAACCGCGCAACGCGAGTGCAAAAAGCATGTAATTCGGCACTTTCCCCATACAATTCCGTATATAGCGAGTGAGAGAGGGAGGGAGGAGGTGGGATTCGTGTCAGTAGGTTCGCCGCGGTGGTCTGGAGCAGTCATACGCTCGCTACTCTCCTGCCACCACTTGTCTCTCTCTCTCAGCAACATTACGTGCTGAAATTGCCACACGACCTATGTCGAGCGCCGCCAGATAGTCCAGATTTATTATACTCGACTTATGTTGCGCCCCGACACTTAGGGGTTAATAAATAATAGGAAGAAAGTTGGAGATAGGACAGATCCCTGAGGAACACCGGAGTTGATAGGTTGATGAAGTGAACGGTGGCCATCCACAACCGGAGTTATGGAACAGCCGGAAAGGAAATGAGAGACAAAGGCACAATTGGAGGGATAGAAACCTTATCACATGCCCATGAGGCCTCACTTGCGTATTGCCCTGCTCAATTGGTGTATATAATTTCCCCAATCATACTTAGAATACCCCAAATAAATATCACCACCATGCCACAACAGACCAGCCGGAACCAGAAGAGAAGAATGGAAGTTTGTTGTTGTTGTTGTTGTTCCCCAAGCTGCCTAGCCGAACAGCCCCAAGGCCCAGAGCAAGGCCAAGGCCATAACTGAGCGCCCCCTAAGAACCCTCCCTGCCAACCACAATAAAGCCTGGGTGACCGAAGCCACTCCATGGCAGGGAGCTGAGGAGGGTGTGGAAACGCCTGGGAAACCAAAGCCCCACCCAGGGCCCTGTGCCCCTCAGCAATTATGAAGAGAAAGTTGAGGGGCAAAGGAAAAATGTGACGCTTTGGCTGCCAATCATGGTAGATTGGGAGGTCAATCCACGGAAGAAACGCCGTCACTTGAGATCTAGAAAATCTATAAGTAAAAGGAACAGTCAGAGTAAGCTATGGGTATGGCAGAGATCGCTCAGTTCTCACTCTGATAGACCAGCCCATCACCACATGACTAGAACCCAATCCTCTCAGCATCAGCTAGGAAAGGCCCTAGAAAGCCGCCTTTGGCAGGGGGATAGCTCCCCTATTTCAACCCCTTTCGGGGTTGGGCACCCGCCGTGGAATGGAAGTAGAAGGAGAGACCAGGATAAAAGAGAGAAACCCCAAAGCTCCCCCCTCCAGATGCGCTGCTCTTCCGCGCCTATGATCTTCTGACCCCCAAATACCAGCCCTGGGACATAGCAGCAATCGTCATGACCATCTCGACGAAAACAAGGTAGAATCAGCAATTTGGGGACTCACTTTACTTGCATACAAAATTTGAGCCTAAAAATTACACCTCTCACTCATCCGCGTATTCATGCCATGGCTGTCTACCTTATTGTTTGAGAGTTCTTTACCCTACTAGTGAACTTTTGTGCTTCCACACCATGGTGTAGGAATAAGATTTGGATCTCTTTTAGGCTGCAAGCTTTGACACTGAAAGTAGCACCGAGGCCATGCCACAAACAGACTTTCAGATCAATTCAGTACACTCCAAAACTCTTAAAGAAGTCTTTGCCATGGCGAGACATCTCTAATAGTTCGGGCTTTGCGAGATACCGTCTAAGTAACGGCACTCTGCATATAAAGTCCACACCGCATATGGCCAGAACCATGGTCGAAGACATATGTTTGTAGAAAGGCTTAATAACCGACCCATGGGTTCTTTGAACACTCTTACAACGTTCAGAGGCAGATTGGGAGAGCGAGTACGATCATGATCTTACTTCTTCCCCACGTTAGCCCGATACCTAGTTACTCTGTCATGACAGGAGCGACTCTGTATTAAAGACTCTACATCAAGAGTACCAAAACAGAACTTCACCAACGACTAGTATAACAGTCAGGATAGTCGAGCAGCCACAACTTAAGACATGTCTAAATGTATGCTCGCGTTCATCCGATGGTATGCACCCTGTGTCATGACATAAGGAACTACTATTAAAGGCCCCAAACCAACTAGTCCATCTGTATCACTACCCCATTTACCACACAGCAGGACCACCTAATCGGCTCGACGGGACAAAAAAAAAAGGAATCCGCTATTAACACTTTAGCCACCAGTGCCAGTATCTCCAAATCTACTCAGTTGTAGAATAGGAGTGTTGAGTGAGTCATATTACTTCTAACACCAGTGCAAATTAAGTGTATCTCCGAAATCTACGCAAGTGATAGAATAGGAGTGCTAAGTGAAATCCATAGGTCTGTCGTGGATCCTCGCCCGTGCTAGACACATATATATTGTGATTATTCTATGTATCAATGTAAGGTGTTTTATTAGTGTTGTGTATTAAGTTATTATTAAAAGGAAATTCATGTGTGTATTAAGTATTATATATACCCTTTACGACTTTTGAGCATGTGTAGTTTGGCTTTAGTTTCTCCAGTCAAGTAAGAACTTACCATTGTCCAATTAAGCCCCAGTAAAAACCTGGTTTAACAATATTATATCTTCATCAAGGGAAAACATTATTATAGAATGGGTTAAAGCTCATGTCTGATAATCCAATACCAATATATCTATGTAATATTTTCGATTGTCTGTGTGTGTGTGTGTGTGTGTTCTTAATAGTCGGCCGCAGTTTTTGACCTGGGGAGCTGAAACTTTTGTATGTGGGTGTCAATTGACCTGGGTCAGGTCATAGAGGGGGCGAGGCCACGATCGGAGGTTGGTTCGAGGCCGAAAATGAAAAAAAATGGCCGTTTGAGGCAGAAGCAGGCCTCTTATTGAAAAGGTGTATATAACGAAAGTTGTTCGCAGCTCCCCAAAATTGGGGTACGGATGAGCTCAGATCCAAAATCGGAGGTCATTTAGCGGCCGAAATCGAGGTCGCCGTTTAATGAGGCACAGGGAGGTCGAGGCCGGTGATTATGGTAGTAGTAGTATTGTGATGATTGTGGTAGTAGTGATTGATGATGGTGATTATGGTAGTAGTAGTGGTGGTAGAAGTGATGGTGATTATGGTGATTACCCGGGCAACGCCGGGTACCCCTGCTAGTTTATAATTATTATTCTAATATCCTGGTCCAACCTACTATAGTCTATTCATTATGATTAGGTCAGAGATCATGACTATTAACCCTTTCAGTACCAGTGACTCTTTTGCATTATATTGTGGCAACTATTAGAGGATTTTATTCAGCTTAGAAATTACCTCTAACAAACAAAAGGCTACAGACTATCTCATTTAATCCTTTGAGCTATCACATATCCTTCCTAAGCTTAACACTTTAAGAGCGGGTGGTGGAGTATATTTCACTGTGCCGCCCAGCGTTTTTGTTTTACCATAAGTGGGGTTGTTTCCGTGCTCTTTTTCATGCATAAACAAGAGCCAGAGCATAATACAAGTATGTATCCCTGAAAGGGCATAAATTGAGCTTTCCAATGATACCCGAACCATCCTTCTACTATCACTGGTTGTCTTGCAACGATCGTGCAACCGAAGGGCAAAATCGCTAAAATATGGTAATTTTATTACATAATTACATGTGTAGCGAGTTAGAAAGGGTGGAGTAGAGTGGAGTAAATGTCAGTGGGCCCACGACGGTCGTGGCGAGCGGTCGTGAGGTAACCTATGCTCCTCCCACCGCTCGGCTCTCTCACAGAGCCAATATTGCGCCAAAATTGCACACAGACTTAAGTCGGGCCCCGCCACATTGTCCAGCTTTTTAGATACGGACTTAAGTCGGGCCCCGCTAAAGAAGGGTTAATAAAATCATCTGATAGTGTACAGCACATTATGAAGAGGTCATCACCGGTACTGAATTGGCTAACCTCTGTAACTCAAAACCGGCTAGAGTAAGCAAGCTTATGTTTTTACTATTTGGGAAGAGTCAGACAAAGAATAGGGTTGGAAGTATACAGTATAGCTGGTTTACCCTAACCCTTTCTTAATTCGTCAGTCGGCGGCCTTCATTCCACCAAATACCACTTTCTGTCATATACCTTCCAATTCCATCCATCCACTTCATTCGCAGTCTGCCTCTTACTCTCTGACCTTCCACCTCGCTCTCATACACACTTGTATTCATTCTCTCACTCACCATATTCTCCATATGGACGAACCACCTTAAAGTGTTTCTCTTCACACTCTCCAGCACATGACTCATACACACCACAATGTTCTCATACTTTATGAATTGTCTGGCTATCTCTCCATGTAACTCCACATGAACTACTCAAGTAACTCATTTTCATCCATTTCACTCTTGATTTGTACCTCTCAAACAACGTCCATGCTTCACTTCCATGCATCAATGTCAGGATTACCACTCTTGTCATGCAGTTACTTTTTTACTTCCATGCTGATTACCATATTCCATGTTATTGATGTTAACGTTTCTACAAATCTCCTTCTCTGGTGTACCTCTCTCGCAATGCATCCTCTATATTTCAGTGAGTCAAGATGTATCGATATGCCTCAAAAACACAGATCCTTTGGTTTGATTCAGTCAGCTTTAGTAGCTCGAAATGAACCGTAATAAATATTTAACGTTAAAATACAAACATATATTTTAGCTGGGAAATAAAATAGAGTAGTAGATGTACATTACTAAAACAATCAACTCTAACGAAATTAATTAAACTACAAATATATAAACAGACACTCATTAATTATATATTTTGTGTGTGATACCATCTCTCTCTCTCTCTCTCTCCTTCGTATTCGGTATTCGGTGATCAACCCGTTTTGATCGCGTCGACCATTCATATTTCCTTCGGGGATTTCATGCCTAAATTTCTTTTGTTTCGGGAGAAACAAAGCTCATGTTGAAACAATACCTTTCTCTCCCCTTGTTTTGTGTTTTTGTTTAGGGGACAGTTCGGCTAAAAATCGTGCGTTGAGATATATATTATAGCTTTTGTTTTTTTATTCAATTATAATTTAACTTTGGTGCTATATTTGTAATTTTTAGAGATTAGTATGGTTCATTAATTCTAGGTAGACCAACAATCGTGACCACTTATCTGTATAAATACAAAACGACTGAAGTAATCAAGCTAATATTTCTACCATTTGGGACTAGTATCAGCCAGAGAATATAGGTGTGGATATTTACAGCTCATTTGCTCTAGCTATTATTGAGTTACAGAGGTTCGAGGTTGCAATTTATGGCCCACTAATAATTAATGAATTATTGAATTGTAATATTGATATACTGTATGTACGTATACCCAGGGTGCTCCTAAATAGGTGTGCTAAACTTCAGGATTTGCTTATATAGATGATTCTAAGATTAAATGTTCTAAAGCAAAATTCGAAATCTCAATCATTAACCCCTTATGGACGGGGATGGTTGTGATTTCTACTACCTGTGTGGCGGGCATATTTACCCTAAACGAGCTTCATTCCATGATCTTTTTCATGCATAAACAAGAGCCAGAGAGTAATACAATTATGTATCCGTCAAAAGGGTGATAATAGAGCTTTCGAATGACATCTGAATCATCTTTGTACGACCACGGGTTCGCTTGCAACGATGTTGCAACACGAGGGCAAGAACCCTAAAATACGGTAATTTCCTCAGAATATCCTTGCCCTCGTGAAGCCGGAGATGTGGAGGGGTGTGGTGGGGCTCTCAGTTGCCTCAGCCTCACTCGGCCCACGCCGAGCGGTCAGAGCCCGCCTGCCATACCCCCAACGCGTGGACTCTCTCTCAGAGCCGATAATGTGCTCAAAATCCCGCCCACATATTGTCGGGACCCACTGGATAGGCCATGGTTCTCTCACCCGACAATTGTCGGGACCCGTGGCTTGAGTGTTAAAGATATATTGAAGGTTTTAGATAGTGTCCTCTACCGTACCACTGCAATGGACTCTTCCATGTCAAATGGTTTCCAACAAGTCCAATGCTAGAATGTTGCTAATAATATAATATGATCCAAAAATATTATATTTTGATTGTAATATGGTAAAATAACACATTTAACTTTAGGGTGGGATAGGCCCTTTGACAGTTGGGCATGCCTTATGGGTGAAATACATGAGAAACATACCATTTTCAACATACAATACCCGTATTGATTGACATTTGTAATGTTACCATATAGAATATCTTATACTTAGAGTAATTTATTTAACCTAATCCCAGAGTAATATATTTTTCCTAATCCCACAAAAACCCCTCCTTATTTAAAATAAACCATAGTCATTACGGTTCTGTTAGGGTCAGGAGTCAATCCCTGTCTATTTAAGCGGGAGCTATAGTTTTTTTCTGTATCACTTTTCTCCCTCATATTTAGCCGCATTTGTGTTGAGATTTTAAGATGTTCGCCACATTTGTTATCTCTCTCTCTCTCTCTCACACCATATGTATGTATCATGAGAAATGCAATTGGCTGAGTGGCTGTAGGTTCTATGTCCCGCCATAATTCGAGGGAGATAGCGCCCACGAAACTGTGAAATCGTTCTAGTGTGGGAGGCGGTGGTTTAAGGGTGACATTGGCCTTGGTAACGAAAGTGGCATTGGGAACTATACAGGGCTGGGATGTGGTAATGGTGCCATAGGTACAGAGCTGAACGATCCTTCAAATAACCCATCGGTATCTAAATTGAGTAAGCTGGTGTCGTCATCTGTAGAAGTTGCAGGTTGGGGGTGCTATATCTGTGGCAGGGGTTATGGTTAGCAATTTGTAGGTGTTGGTAAAGTACACAGTGTTGTGCTTTGGCAAGGCTTCTTTCACATGAGAGATGATTAGGCTTTTCAGGTCTTGTCCAGTCCGTAACATAGTAATATTGATGAGACATGCAGTTTCCAGGGATCGTACTTGCCCTGTGTTCTGGTCACGGTTCTTAACGCAGGTATTGGTATCCTGATTAAGTTGGTGTTGGTGGCAGGGATGTCAAATTGTTATGACTGAAGTTATGTGGTGTGTAGTGCGGGGAAGGAGTGCACGTGTGTCTCTGGCAATTATGTGGTGTTCTGTGGTCATACCATATGTTACCAGTGTTGTCTAAATATATACAGTATACACTATACATGTATATATAATATATATATATATATTTTCTTTAACCCTTAAAGAGCGGCTCACCACATAAGTCGAGTTGAAAAAACAGGCAAAAAACGGGTGAAAAAAGGGTGAAAATCGAGTGAAAATGAGTGGGATAGTAATGATCCATACGTCCGATATCTGTGGCCTCCCGGCCCACACTAACTCCAGTTCCCCCACCGCGCGAGAGGATCACAGTGTAACCAATAGTTCGCTAAAAGTGAGCAAGGTAGCAAAATCTGCTAAACTTCCATCTTCGAGGTAACACTGTCAGTGCTCCACGAGTGCTACGTAGCTGTATCTTACGTCATTGTGTAGCGATTTCCACCTAGTTTTCGACGCAATACAGTTCCTTTCATAATGATGGTTGATATAGCTGTCAGAATGGCCTGAAAAGGCCCAAAACGGCCACAGAGGGCCCGCTAGACGAGGGTTAAGGCAGGCGAGGTTGAAGGAAATACATGTGTCAGCATTAATTATTTTATTATTAAGACTTTCAATAGAACGAACAGCAATTCTCAGGAGTTTTGGAAGATTGTGCAAAAGGTGAGCAAAATTCATGATGATCCGACGCGTTTCGATAGACAACTATCATCTTCAGGGAAAGGAAGGTAAGTGAATAAATCGATCAATCAATCAATGTGAAGTGAGGCTCACAAGTGTAGAAATTAGAGGTTGAAGTTGAAGGTAAAGTGGTGAGTATGAAGAGTTGGAGAGATGAAAGATGGTGGGCTAACCACCCAGCTATTGTTTTAGTTTGTTTTTCGATCTTAAGAAGCACTGCCACGTGGTGGTGGTATGGAGAGGCCGCTGTTGTTGGTGAAGGTGGGCGATGATGGTGGTGAAGAAGGAGATGATGTTCTTAATCCCCTCGTCGATGGTCAGACAAATCTCCCTGGTGGTGAGGAGATGATGGTGAATCAGGCGATGTTGTTGCCAGGAGGTGAAGGTAGTGACTCCCGAAGATGGTGGTGTACACTGACAGAAGGGCGCGATGGATTGGGGGACCAATAGGCACATGGGCCCCCAGATGGAGTCCCAACTGTAGCTTCTTCCACCCTCCTCAGAAGATCACCATCCCCCAACCTCCTCCTCCCCTGCACCTACAGGTGGTGGCGAGCTGCCATGGTAGTTGGCGGGAGCTCTGGTGGTGTTGCAGGTGCAGAATAGGATTTTTTTTTTTTTTTTTTTTTTTTTTTTTTTTTTTTTTTTTTTTTTAAAGGTAGGGGGGGAAGAGAGGCACCTCAGAGTGGGTGGAGGGAAGAGAAAGTAGGAAAGATGAAATACAGTGTAAGATAAAAGTTAGTGGGCCGTCCACCTTGCTGTTGTTGAGGGATGTTTATTACTTTATTTTGTTTGTCTAGTCATTTTTTTAAAAACTTTCATTCATGCTTTATTGTTGTACTTAGGTTACTAAAGTGCTGATAAGAATGATTTTAACTTAGGGATGTCTATATCTGATCTGTTGAGTCTTGCTTTCAGTTTGTTTTTTCCTTCATCTGTGAGAGTTCGTTCCAAGTCTTCTTGATTAATATAATAATATGCTTTCCTCATAACGTCGGGATCTTGTTCAAAGACGTCACAGATAAATCCAATACTGCCCAGTGTTAGTTCTGCAAGCTCGATGGTGTCTTCTCCCGATTCCATCTCCTTGGCGATTTTTGTTATTGTCTCCGGGTTTGTCGGGAGGGGAAGGAGTGGTCCTGGGGATCTCTTTCTGGGCGATTTTGGCTTGGTGTTGGGGGAAGTTGGTGGTGATGATGATGCTCTGGCTTCCTCGGGTTCCATTTGTGTCTCGTCCTCTTCTTGGTGTTCTTCATGGATGTGAAGAGTTGGAGATTCCTGTAGTTCTGGAACTCGATCTTGTGTCTTGGGGGGCTTCTTCTTTGTTGACGCCCTTTTGATGTTTGCAGGGGTCGCTGAGAAGGCCTTCTGAGGTATGGTGATGGTGGGAAGATTGTTGTGTGACAACAGACAGGGGATTAGCTGGCAGAGTTGGTGTTTGTCTGGTCCAGCAATGGCCATGGCTGACTGAATACAGGCAAAGATCTTGGCCCTCAGTACTGCTTCCCCATCTGCTGTAGTTGTAGGTGGTGTCGACTCTGGTGGAGCATTCCGTTGGGAGAAAGAGGAGCCCTTGACTGGAGCTCCTTCAGGGCCTGTGATGTTGGTAGCTTCACGTCCCTGTCTCCCTGTTTTGATGGTAAAAGTCACTGTTTCACCATTTCTTAGTGAGGCTTTCTTCTTGCTGTTGTTGTTGATAATGTTGGTGTGGTGGCAGAAGACATCCTCGTTACTCTTCGTAGTTATGAAGCCATAGCCTGCCTTATAATTGTACCATTTGACAGTACCACAGGTAATATTGTTGGTGGCCATGGTATTGGAGAGGCAGGTGGTGGGGCTGTAAGCTGATTGGCCGATGGAAAGAGCCAATGGTGAAGAGCGTCTGGTGGTCCTGCAGAATAGGATATAACATAACAGCTTATTTATACATTTTAGGTAGATCACAGTAAGGTTTATTGGGTGTTGGCTAGCATATGATTGGCTAGTTGGCGACCAATGAGGCGCGCGCTTTTCCTGCCTCCTGGTTGGCTGGGAGGGTTCGTAGATGCTAGATGTTGTCGTAGGGGGTCTGCTGGGCGAGGTTTTCACTTACCTTCCTTTCCCTGAAGATGATAGTTGTCTATCGAAATGCGTCGGATCATCATGAATTTTGCTCACCTTTTGCACAATCTCCCAGAACACCTGAGAATTGCTGTTCGTTCTATTGAAAGTCTTAATAATAAAATAATTAATGCTGACACATGTATTTCCTTCAACCTCGCCTGCCTTAAAGAAAATGTATTACCTGGCTACACCTACATATATATATATATATATATATATATAGAGAGAGAGAGAGAGAGAGATGGACCGAATATTCGTATGTCCGAATATTCGCTATGTTTTTCAATATGCGTATTCATATTCGTATTCGTATTTCCATTCATAGCTATTTGCAAATATGAGAATATGTTCACGAAACCAATAAAATAATTATATACAAAAATGTTAAATATTAAATTTTAAAGTTAACACAAACGAATAAGAAACAGTGTAGATGTGCGTTGGGGCCGCTAAAGTGGAATGAAGGAGGACTGAGCAGTGTTGCTACTTACCTGTATGTAATAGTACCAGATCAAACTAGTGAAAAGTACCAAATCATTCCAAAGTGGAATCACTGCCCGGTAAACGAACGTGTGCTGGACCTTGATATTTGAACCGTCGCAATATTGCCATTTCAGACATATCCAATGTAATAGCATGTCACTAAAATATATTCCATCTTATTTCCTCACTGATTTCGAATTTAGTACCAGATATGGACCATTTTATTGGAAAATGTATAAAATGTACTTGAGAGAGTCAAATGTACCAACTCTGGTATTTTAGTACCAACAAAGCGGCAACATTGGGACTGAGGACTGGAAACAGAAAATTGAATGGATTTAATTTTAATTATTCTATTTTCTATGGCTGAACTCTTACAATATATTAAACATTAACTCATACAGTTAATTTATGATATTTAAGAAATTACACATTCACATCGTCCATTACGTATGGTAAATAATTTCTTAGTAATTTAATTAACGTTTGTTGGTGACATATAAATAATTACCGGTTTTTGAAGGATGAAATAAGGATTGAAATATTCGCTATTCGTATTCGTATTCGCGAATTTTACAACAAAACATTCGTATTCATATTCGTATTCGCAAATAGTGAAAATTAATATTCGTTCCATCTATTATACAGTATATATATATGCTATTCCTCCCTCTCCACCCCACTCTCTCCTTCTTATGCCTAATATCCTAATATCTTCTAAAGATGTACTTTCTACCCTCTCTGGGCTTAAAATGCTAAGAAGGCGTACGGTCCGGACGACGGTGTTCCTCCTGTTGTACTTAAAAACTGTGCTTCCATGCTGACCCCCTGCCTAGGCAAAATCTTTCGTCTCTGTCTCTCCTCTAACTTCTTTCCTTCTTGCTGGAAGTTTGCTCTCATTCAACCTGTCCCAAAGAAGGGTGACCGCTCTCAACCCTCCAACTATCGTCCAATTGCTCTCATCTCTTGCATCTCTAAAGTTTTTGAAACTATTCTTGCATCCAAATTTCTTAAGCATTTCTCTTCTCATAATCTGCTTTCAGATCGCCAGTATGGCTTCCTTAAGGGTCGCTTTACTAGTGATCTTCTTTCATATCTTACTAACTCTTGGTCATCCAACTTTCGGGACTTCGGCAAGACTTTTTCTGTTGCACTAGACATATCGAAAGCCTTCGATAGAGTCTGGCACAAATCTTTAATTTCCACACTGCCCTCCTTCGGTTCCTGTCCCTCCATCTGTGCCTTTGTCTCTAATTTCCTTTCCGGCCGTTCCATAGCTGCGGTTGTGGACGGCCATCGCTTATTTCCTCATCCTATCAACTCCGATGTTCCTCAGGGTTCTGTCCTATCTCCTATTCTCTTTCGAATTTTCATAAATGATCTTCTCAACTGTACAACCAGTCCCATCCATTCATATGCAGACGACTCTACCTTACACCACTCATTTAGTTTTCCAGAACGCCCCAGCCAGCAGTCCCTCAAAAGTAAACGTAATGAAGCCATACAATACTTATCTTCTGATCTAGCTACTATTTCCAATTGAGCTAGAGAAAACCTTGTTGCATTTAATGCTTCCAATACTCAATTTATCCATCTTACTATCCGTCAGGAACCTCCAGAGGACTATCCCTTATTTTTCAACAATACAAAAATCAACCCTTCATCTTCTCTCAATGTTCTCGGTGTCGTATTTTCTTCTGCTCTCACTTGGAAAGACCATATCACCAGTCTCCCTAAGGCAGCCTCCCAGAACCTGGGTGTGCTCAACCGCCTCAAGGGGTTCTTTACCCCTGCGCAGCTTCTTGCTCTGTACAGGGGCACAGTGCGTCCTTGTATTGAGTATTGTTCACATGTGTGGGGAGGATCCTCTCACACCGCACTCCTTGATAAAGTAGAAAGGAAAGCTTTTCGTATCATAAACTCCCGTCCACTCACCAACTCTCTGCAATCTCTCTCTCTCTCTTCGCCGCAATGTTGCATCACTCTCGCTATTCTATCGCTACTACAATAATCAGTGCTCCTCAGAGCTTTACCAGTGTATACCACCTCCTCTACGTAGGGTACGTAGTACCCACATTGCAACACAATCCCACCCCTACTCTGTGCACCTCTCCAACCCAAGAGTGAAACGCTATTCTCAGACGTTCTTCTATTCAACTGATGAGCTCTGGAACGCTCGCCCAGAATCAGTCTTTCCCTCTTCCTATGACTTAAATTGCTTCAAACTCTGTGTGTCCAGGCATTTTAACCCGAACATCCCTTGATTTAGGCCCTGTCACTCTTTGAAATCTAGGGGAGGCACTCGATGCAAGCAGTTATGCCTTTTGTCTCCCTCATTCACATAGAAAAAAACAAAATATATATATATACAGTATATATATATATATACCGGTATATATATATATATATATATATATATATATATATATATGAAATGTCGGGTGAACGAAGGGAATTTAACCCTCTCGAAAATCTCCCAGCCGGTGCGGGGATTCCAACCGTGGTTAGTGACCTCATTAGGTCCGGTCACCCCAGGTCCGAGTGCTAACCCCCTCTGCCGCCTCGGACGTTAATAGGTTTGTAACCATAGTTCTCCTTGAAAGAACCAGGTTGATAGTCTCGCGGATATCATCACATGATGGGTTTCTTAGACTTCACCATAATGACTATTTTACACTAACCCAAACGTAAACTCGGTTAGCAGAGTATTTGGGTGCCGTGATTTCTGCGAGGGCATTACAATATATATATATATATATATATCTTCCTTATATGTACAGTACATAAGTACAGTATTATAACTGAAAAATAACTATTATGATTATGTGTATATAACTTCAGCTGAACAAGAATAGCTCATATACAGTACAGTATTCATTAACCCTCTTGTCTCCGGCTAAGTTGATAAGATCGAAATGGTGAGCCTTTTTTGGGTTTTGCTCACAATATTCAGGCTGGGTGAGTTTTCGAAGCCTTGTGTTTTTCTGTATTTCGATCCACCAGAATGCTGTTTATTGTGATGTATCATATGTCAATGGAAAGAGGAATATCTATAGTACATGATAACAAAAAATTAAAATTAAATAAATCTAAATATGAAAGTGTAAACGACTCCGGAATAAATTTATTTCCTGAGCAATTGTCTTCACACCATCCTATCTCGAAATTGTGAGTGATGACCATATATTTGTTTTTGCTCAAATAATAGTATTTTTTCTGTTCTTTCTAAATCTGAAAACAGAAATTGTTTATCTTCAATAGTTCTCAAGCAGTGACCGAAAACAAAACAAAGTATGATTTTGCATGATATGGTTTATAACATGTTCGATTTATTTCGTTGTTACGAGGTCTATGGTTTTCAATTTAAGCTGTATGAATACGGCAGATAATGCTGAAGAGAATAAAAAAAAAAAAAAGTTCCTACGACAAATACTTTTTGCTCTATGAATATTTGAAATGAAGAGCCAAAATGCGAATATTTACGCTTCACCCGTCTCTGTTCCGCCGACGCTAGCTGGGTTCCGAGCTGTTCCCCACCTCGGCGTTACGTTATTTGCTTTGGATACGTATATAACTGTTCATATTACCGTAATCGGAAAATTATGTTCTTTCTAATGGTGAAACCAAAATAATATAGCATAATTGGTTCGCGAGCTATGCGCACTTGTTTCCATGCATTGTTATTGTTATGTAAATATATAAGAATGTTTATACAGTTGTATATCTTTGCCACTATAATTTTCCTTGCCAATTATTCTATAATGTTCATAGAAGATATGTCAGTCATGAAGGTTGTCAATTTGACTTACCTGGTAGGACCACAACCCTTTCCAACAAGAAGGGAAATGGCTCCTGGGTTGACACTGAAAAAACAAAACAAGAAAGCCAGGTTGTCTTCATGTAATAAATTCAGAAATAATTCTATTGTACACATAAATAAAGTAATGAATATATTTAAAAATATAAATATATATATATATATATATATATATATATATATATATATACAAGGTGTCAAACAAAATATAATGAATGGTAAATGGTAATGATAATGTATGTGTCTGTGGATATATATATATATATATATATATATATATATATATATATATATATATATATATATATATATATGTATATATATATACCGTATATATATATACAAGATGTCAAACCAGAGAAATATGCGCAAATTTCCAAGCCACGCAATGAGGTACTGCACTTGACTCATTATTTTTTTAGAATGGTTTCCCTAGGAGGCCTATATCCACTTTGATGATGAAGATGGGTGAATGAAGGTGGGTGAATGTCGGTGGGTGAATGTCGGAGGGTGAATGTTGGTGGGTGAATGAAGGTGGGTGAATGAAGGTGGGTGAATGAAGTCGGGTGAATGAAGAGAAATGGAGAAGAGAAATGAATCAATGAATGAATCAATGAATGAATGATTGCACATTGCTCCTGGCTAAATAAAAAAAAAATATCTATCTATCTATCTATATGCTCAGGCCCAATCCCCATTTTGGGGGTAGCCGACTCAAGACAGAGCAAGAACAGGGAAAACACAAAAAACAACATAAAACAACAAATAAACACAGATAAAAAACACAAACTCACACACATCCAGGTCACCCAGGAGAAGACCCAGAGACCAGGGTCACCAAGGTCACTCCAGCACTCCCCCGGCCCCCGACCACCCGGAGAGGTTCCGATCTCGGCAGGCAGACATGCAGCGGAGCCAAAGCCACAAGCCCTCCCACCACACTTCCAGGCGCACCCTTCATATTAATCGTCTCCCCGGGCCAGGCGCCTGATGGACTATTCTCTAGTCCAACTTGCGCCCGACCCCTTACTCCAAATGACCACGTGTTCACTCAACTATTCACAAGCATTCTCCATTCACTCCTGTCCACCACCACTTCCCCTGCCTGATCTATAGTCATTCCTCTATCATCCAAAGCCTTTCTTACACAGTCTCTCCATCTCAATGGGGGTCTTCCTGCCCTTCTATCTCCCCTTGTACCTGACTCACATATTCTCTTTGTAAGCCTTTCATCTCCCATTCGTTCAACATGACCATACCAGCTCAGCACCCTTCTGTCCACTCTGGCTGACAAATGTTCCTGCTGCCCCACTCTCCTACGTATCTCTTCATTCCTCAATCTGTCTCTACGAGTAACTCCACACATACTCCTCAAGCAGCTCATCTCCATCACATCCAGCCCTCTTTTCTCCTTTTTCTTCAGAGCCCATGTCTCAGCCCCATACATCACTGTTGGCACAACAATTCCTTGATACAGTGCACTTTTTACTTTCACTCCGAGATTTCTCGTCTTCCACATACTTCCCATTGCTCCGAAAACCTTCCTTCCTTCACACACTCTCTGTTTTACCTCCACTTCCATACCTCCACTCCTGCTTATCGTTCCTCCTAGATATTTAAAACACTCTACTTGTTCCAATATTTCCCCATCCAGCCTCACATCTAGATTCACCCTATGCTCTCCCCTATTACACACCATTACTTTACTTTTATTGACGTTCACCTTCAGTTTCCTCCTTCCACAAACCACACCAAACTCTTTGACTACCCGCTGCAGTTTCTCATCAGAATCCGCCACCAATGCTGTATCATCAGCGAACAGCAACTGATTCAACTCCCAATCTCTACCATTCTTTCCTACTAAACCCAATCCTCTTCCCATAGTTCTCCTTTTCACCTCCCTCACCACACCATCCATAAACATATTAAACAGCCATGGTGACATTACACAACCCTGTCGCAAACCTACCTTTACCTCAAACCATTCACTCAACTCACCATTTCCTACTCTCACACATGCTCTGCTCCCTTCATAAAAACTCTTAACTGCTTCTAACAAATTTCCTCCTAATTCATAAATCCTTAACACCTTCCACATTGCTTCACGGTCCACACGATCATACGCTTTTTCCAAGTCCATAAAAGCCCAAAATATCTCCTTATGCTTCTCTAAATACTTCTCGCATAACTGTCTTACTGCAAACATCTGATCCACGCACCCTCTTCCCCTCCTAAACCCGCACTGTTCTTCTCCTATTGCAACTTCCGTACACTTTATTATCCTCTCTATCAACACCCTGCCATACAGCTTTCCAACCACTGACAATAAACTAATACCTCTATAACTTGAACACTCCTGCCGATCTCCCTTCCCCTTGTACAACGGCACAATACATGCA
Source organism: Lithodes maja (assembly GCA_037953745.1). NCBI lineage: Eukaryota > Metazoa > Arthropoda > Malacostraca > Decapoda > Lithodidae > Lithodes > Lithodes maja. Next base: position 4,080 of record JBAKBP010033792.1, on the reverse strand, counting down.
CTCTTCCAGTCTATTGGTACCCTTGACACAACAAAGCACACGTTGAAAAGTCTCACCATCCAATCTATTATCACATCTCCACCCTTCTTTATACACTCCACAGCAATACCATCCAAACCTTCTGCTTTTCCCGCTCTCATTTGTTTCACTGCTTCTTTCACCTCATTTTCCTCAATCCTTTCATTCATTCCCTGCCACCTGGGTGGCCTGGGTAACCTATCTCCATCCACCTCTGCTTCAATCACTGCTTCTCTTCCATCTCTTGTATTTAACAAAGATTCAAAATACTTGGCATATCTTTTCCTCACTTCAACTGGTTCCACTAGTAATTCTCCATTTTCATCTTTCACTGACTCTTCCCTCTTTTGTCCTCCTTTCCTTACTTTATTTACCTCCTTCCAGAACATCTTCTTTCGTTCTTCAAAATTCTCACTCAGCCTTTGGCCCCACCTTTCGTTTGCATCTTTTTTCGCTTCTCTAATTTTCCGTTTTGCCTCTCTCCTTTTCTCCTTGTACCTCTCCCATACCTCAACACTACCATCCTGTAAAACCCTCTCAAAACACTGTCTCTTCTCCTCAACTGCCTTTCTCACCGTATCATTCCACCACTCGCTTCCCTTCCTGATACCTCTGCCTCCTACTTTCCTTTTGCCGCATACTACCTCTGCACTTGCTTTCACTCCTTCCTTAAACTGTTGCCATTCAACCTCTACTTCTCTCTCTTCCATCTCTCTCACTTCCATCCACTTTTCATTTAGTCTTTCCTTGTACTCCCTCTCTTTTTCACTCTTCTCTAACTCACTAACTTTTATTACCTCTCTTACTTCACGCTTGTCTCTTATTCTCCTGTAACTCTTAACTCTTAGCTTTCCCTCCACCAGGTAATGATCTGACATACCCTCCGCCTCACCTCTCATCACATTCACATCCAGCAGTCTACACAATCTTTCCCTTGTCACCAGCACATAATCCATCAATGCCCTCTCTACAATCTCTCCCCTCACAAGTCTATGCCAGGTGTACTTGTGTATACGCCTTTTTTTTGAAGAACGTATTACCTACACTCAATCTACACTCTTCACATACATTTTTCAGTCTTTCTCCACTCTCGTTTACACCATCCACACCAAAACTACCGATGACTCCCTCAACAGGCTCATTTCCTACCCTAGCATTTAGGTCCCCTAAAACTATAACATTTTCATTTTCATCAAACCCTTGTAGACAATCTCTCAAATCCTCCCAGAAACCCTCTACCTCGTCTAACTCTCTTTCACTTCCTGGTCCATACGCACTTACAAAAACCCACCTTTCACCCTTAAACCGCATTCTCACCCACATTAGCCTTGATGACACCTCTTTCCACTCTTTTATAAACTCTCTCAACTCCTCCTTCACAATAATAGCCACTCCTTCTTTCCCCCTGACTCCCTCGTCTACTCCAGACTTTCTACCTATCACGTTTCCAAAATCCACTTCTCCCTCTCCTTTCATCTTTGTTTCATTCAGTGCAAGGACATCATACATCCTTCTTTCAAATAACCTTCCAATATCCTCTCGCTTCTCATTCGTACTACATCCACGCACATTCAAAGCTCCTATTCTTAGGGTCCGGGACCACGAACGCGTTCCCTCGCCCCTATCTCTGTCTCGTTTTTTTGGTAGATTTATTTAAGGGGAGAAGGATACCAGGCCCCCCGCCCCCATATATATATAAAAAAATATATAAATACAAATAAAAAATAATAATAATAATAAATAAAATAAATAAAAATAAAAATAAAATAAAAATAAAATTATTATACAAATACTCGATTATGGGCCTTGCCCTTGCTCGGGACCTTGGGGCTGTTCCGCTAGACACCCTGGGGAACAGGAGCAATACAAAACAAAAACAACATATATATATATATATATATATATATATATATATATATATATATATACAGGGTGATCCAGAAATATGTGCCGAAAATCAGGGGATGTATTCCTGACACATAATTGAATGTAAATTACGAGATGACCATATTGGCAATTCTCAATAGTTTTCGAGTTACAGCACCTCCGAGGTCTGCCAGAAATGTGTTTAAATCCAGGGATTGTACAAAATGCCTGAGACAGATGCGAAATGACTTAACGACCGTAAAGTAATACAGCACAGTACATGTTATTGTCATACTGGAAATACTGTTTTATTTTGTTAATACATCACGTTGTCCTTGGTAAATGTTTCATTTACAAGCAATTCCCGGAGTAAAACACATTCAAGCAGAACTGTTAGGTGCTGTAACTCGAAAACTATTGAGAATTGCCAATATGGTCATTTCGTAATTTACATTCAATTATGTGTCAGGAATACATCCCCTGATTTTCGGCACATATTTCTGGATCACCCTGTATATATATACAGGGTGATTCAGTAACCCTTTTCATAAATTTAATGGCAAATTCGGGAGACAAAAATAAGACTAATTTACTCTATGACCCTTAGGGTGAGTCTTTGATATGATGGAGATATTACACCTTTAACACCTTACGAGCGGCCTATGCGGTTTATTTATATGTACCGCCCAGCGGGGTGTTTTTAGCCAAAATAGGGCTGTTTACGTGATCATTTTCATGCCTAAATAAGACCCAGAACGTAAAACAAGTATCTATCCCTGAAAGGGCATAAACAGAGCTTTCGAATGACACCATAACGATCCTTTTATGATGGCTAGTTCTCTTGCAAAAACCGTGCAACGCGAGTGCAAAAAGCATGTAATTAGGCAATTTCCCCATACAATTCCGTATATAGCGAGTGAGAGAGGGAGGGAGGAGGTGGGATTCGTGTCAGTAGGTTCGCCGCGGTGGTCTGGAGCAGTCATACGCTCGCTACTCTCCTGCCACCACTTGTCTCTCTCTCTCAGCAACATTACGTGCTGAAATTGCCACACGATATATGTCGAGCACCGCCACATAGTCCAGCTTTATTTAACTCGACTTATGTTGCTCGCCGCTAATTAAGGGTTAAAGTTATCGATAGATAGAAAAGAAAAAAAATCTAAGGAGTAAGAATGAAAACGTCGTTGCTAACTGGCAGGGTAGGGTAACCAAGACTTGGTATCAAAATGGCTGCATACGGTAGCTGAATGCAGTTCGTTTCGTCAGTTGGGTTGCGGGTGATCTTTTTAAATTTGGTGTTGTCACTTAAGATGATGAAATCAAACGTACTGCCAAGACCACCATCACCGCCATCAACGCCAAACAAGGAGGGGTCCATCTTAAAAAACTCGTCGGAGAATACACCCCTGGTTATGCGTATGGAACCATCAAAACACACAAACCTGGGAACCCCCTCCGCCCCATCATCTCCCAGATCCCCACTGCCACCTACCAGATCGCCAAGGCCCTGAACAACCTCCTCACCCCCTACGTGCCCAGCCAATACAACCTTAACTCAGCCCACGATTTCTTGGAAATTTTACGAGACGCCCCCTCGGAACAACAATCGCCTCGCTCGACGTAGAAAGCCTGTTCACCAACGTGCCAGAGGATAGGACCATTGACATGATTCTACGTCGAATTTACCATTGCCCTGATACACCAACACTGGACATCCCGGAGAAGGCCCTGAAAACACTACTGGAGCTATGTACCAAGGAGGCCCCTTCCTTTGACCCCGGGGCAACATCTACAAGCAGATAGATGGTGTAACGATGGGCAGCCACCTAGGAGTTCTTTTTGCGAACTTTTTTTATGGGTACCATCGAGGAAGAGCTCCTAGCTGCCCAACGACCCGCCGTCTACTGTAGATACGTGGATGACATCTTCGTGCAAATCAAGGACCTACAGGAACTCCAAGGTTGCTTCATGACCTCCTCCGGATTTAACTTCACCTTTGAAAAATCAAACAATGGACAACTCCCCTTCCTCGACATCCTCGTAGCTCTGAACGACCATGGGTTCAAAACCACCGTCTACATTAAACCAACTAACACAGGACAATGCCTCAACGGCGATAGTGAGTGCCCCCGCCGTTATCTTCTATCCTCCATCTCCGCCTATGTAAGGAGAGCCCTTACGCACTGCTCTACCTGG
>JBAKBP010033791.1:0-17500 GCA_037953745.1 Lithodes maja | reverse complement strand
TTTCCTGGGTGTTGCGTGGGCGACATGGGGTTTCGGAGGAGAGGGCGTTTGGGGGGGTTCCTCCCCAGATCCCCTCTCACTCGACTCCCACAGTGCCGTCCACTCAGTTGCCGGAGGTTAGCACTCTCCCACAGAGGGATGAGCATTGGAAGATTGGAGTGCCCTCGGGCGGTGCGTATGGTGGTTCCCCAGTTCTTGCCCCCCCTCCTTCAGTAGTGGCAGCTCCCTCTTCCGGCCTGTCTCCTGAGATGATATTTAAACTCGAGCTTGCTAAAATGGAGAATGAGGCTAGGAAGCAGGAGATGGAGAATGAGTCTAGGAGGCAGGAGAATGAGACTAGGAGGCAGGAGAATGAGACTAGGAAGCAGGAGAATGAGACTAGGAAGCAGGAGAAGGAGATTGAGGCTGAGACCAGGAGGCATGAGGCTGAGCTTAGGTACGACTCAGAGAAATATTGTGCTCAAATAGATTTAGATAAGACTCGTGTCACGGCCCAAGTGACAGCCACAGGGGAGGTGTGGCAGAGTGGTCTTGCCACTGGACTGGTAATCCAATGGACCCGGGTTCGAATCCCAATATGTCAATGGGAAGATATTATTGGGATGGAATTTGTGCTGTACCTAGTATCAGTGCATTACCACAGCACACCGAAATGCCAAATAAATACCCTCATTGTTCCCTGATTGAATAGCATTGTATGAATATTCCCATATTCACAAATATGCTACAGGGGGGCAATGCCTAGTGAGTTAATTGCTCAATAGGTGGCGTTCTGAGAGTGAGGGTCCGAGCCTGGTGGATGAGACTGTGAAGCACAGAGGCGAAGCAGCTTCAGAGGTGGAATTGCTTCGAGCCGTGAAGCTTCGCATGTCTCACTCCCTAGACTGGAGCAAGACCTCACGGGCCTCACCGTGTTCAGCGGTAGAGTGTAAAGGCTATCAGCCTATGCCCGAGAGGGAGTAGTTGGAATATAGAAAAAAAAAAAAAAAAAAAAAAAAAAAAAAGTAAGAGAGCAGTCCTTGGCCCAATTAGTCAAATTGGTGCCGGCATTTAGTGAAACTGAAGTCACAGAATTTTTTTAATCGTTTTGAGAAGAAGTGTAGGGAGCATAATTGGCCTGAAGAGAAGTGGGCAGCTCTGGTCTCCTCAAGACTTACGGGTAAGGGTCTGAAGGCTTATGATGCACTGCCTTTAGAGTCTTGCATTGACTACCCAGAATTGAAGAGAGCTGTCCTACGGGCATACGAGTTGCAACCAGAAACATATCGATTGAAGTTTCGGGGTGTTACAAAGACTAGGGAGGCGACCTTTCTTGAGCATGCCCGGGACTTAAAAGATGCACTTACAAACTGGACACGTTCTGAGAAAGCTGAGACGGCCGAACAGTTGACGGAGCTGTTTCTGCTCGAGCAGTTTTATAAGTGTACAGGTGCAGAAATGACTTTAACTATTAAAGAAAAGAATCCAAAAACTCTACAGGAGGCAGCTGAGATGGCTGACCTCCGGCTATCATTAATTCGTGGGTGCGGGTCTGCCCAGCGTAGTGAGGCAGGTAACAAGGGGCGTGACGCCCCACCCCCCCGAGTTAGTAATATATCTTATGCAAACAAGTACAAGAGTTATGATACCAAGACTGACCACAAGACTAGCACCGTCCCATTTAAGAAGGGGCCGGGCCCTTCCCAGTACCAAGGGAAGCCCAAAGGGGAGTTAGAGTGTTATCAATGTCATAAAAAGGGGCACTTTGCAAGAGTCTGTCCTAGCAAACCACCTACAGCAGCTGTGTCTTTGGCCTGCAACATTGGTGTGTCTCTGAAGCCTTCTGAGTTTGCCCGGGGCAGTTCGTCAGAGGCTGAGGCACAGCCAATGCAGAAGCACCTGGGAGGCTCGAACCCTGCTCAGGATGTTTTTTGCGACCATAGAGGACGGGGTTGCGTGATGTGGGCGGGGCGCAAGCATGGAGTAGAGGTCTTGCGTGATACAGGTGCTTCCCAGACTTTGATGAAAAACTTGACTGGCTACCCTATAAATGCGGCTCGGGTGGTGGTGGTGCAGGGTATTAATGCAACTCGGTCATACCCGCTGGTGCGGTTGGAGTTGGAGGTGGATGGTGTGGCACGTGAATTGGATGTTGGGATTGTGGAGAAACTGCCAGTGGAGGGCGTCGACCTTCTTCTCGGCAACGACTTTGCAATGCCCGCTTCTGAGGTTCTACCCTTAGTCGTTGCCGAGAGGCCGGCCGACGTGAGTAGGGAAGAGCGAGAGTGGGTCGAGCGGTGCCAGGCACAACCCATGGCGTGTGCTGTCACCCGAGCTCGGGCAGCTAAAGTGTCACAGCCTAGTCCTCCGTCTTCAGACCAGCAGAGGAACGATCAACAGGAGGAGGCTAAAGCTGGAGTTGGTTTTAAGAGTTTTGACTCGGCGGCTCTCCTGGGTGATTCAGTATTAGCACCATTACTTAGTTCTGGAGTAGCCCCTGGGCCTGTCATCGAGAGTGACGAGGCTGGGCATGACGAGTCTCCACGACAGCAACGTTATGAACATCGAGAGAGACAGAGGGAGCAGCTCAGTATCGGGGAGGGTCATGCATTGCTCCGGGAGCAGTTAGATCGCTTGGCACCCTCAGATATACGTCGGTTGCAGCTGGAGGACCCTGAGCTCCAAACGTGTGCTAATGGAGCTGTGGAGCTCGACGAGGACGGTGATGCACAGCCGGGAGATTTTTTTTATTTAGATGGCATCCTGTATCGGCGTTTTCAAGACCCTAACCATAGCTGGAAGATGGGGTCCGGGGTAGTGGACCAGTTGATGGTGCCGCGGGAGTGCAGGGATAGCCTACTGAGTTTGGCGCATGACACACCGCTGGCAGGACATTTGGGGGTAAGAAAAACGGTGGCGGCTTTGGGGAAGTTGTTTTGGTGGCCGGGGATGAAGTCTCATGTGCAGTCCTGGATAAACTCATGTGATATTTGTCAACGGGTCGGGAAACCAAACCAAGTTATTCCTAAAGCTCCGTTGCACCCTATTCCTGTAATTGGGCCACCTTTTAGTAAGATTGTTGTTGACATGGTTGGTCCCCTCCCTCCCACAAAGGCTGGTAATAAATTTTTGTTAACCATCATGGATGTTGCCACTAGATACCCCGATGCATACCCCATGAAAAACGGCATGGCTAAGACGGTAGTCAGTAACTTGTTGTGGTACTTTTCAAGGTACGGGTACCCGGAGGAGATTCAGTCTGATCAGGGGTCCAATTTCACCTCCAATCTCTTTAAGCAAACAATGCAACAGCATGGAATACGGGCGGTGGTATCGTCAGCGTATCACCCTGAGAGCCAAGGGGTGCTTGAGCGGTGGCATGCCACCCTTAAAAGCATGCTCAGGTGTTATTGTGCTGATAACGGAAGAGATTGGGATCTTGGATTGCCGTATGTACTGTTTGCTGCTCGGGAAGTGCCTGGTGAGAGCCTGGGATTTAGTCCAAACGAGCTGATTTTTGGACACCGAGTCAGGGGCCCCCTTAATATGCTGCGGGAAATTTGGGAAGGAACTGTGCCGCCTTGTTCCTTGTTGAAGTATGTGTTTGAAAGCCGTGAGCGCATGCTTAAGAGTCTGGAGATGGCAGGTCGGAATTTAACAGGGTCACAAGCTTTAATGAAGGACAGGTATGATCGCAAAGTGAAGCTCCGGGAGTTCATTGTGGGACAGGAGGTGTTGATTTTGTTGCCTTTGGTGGGTAACCCCTTGTCGGCGAAGTATACTGGACCCTATAAAATTGTGGAGAAAATTTCGGACCTAGATTACCTTGTTGCCACTCCAGACAGGAGGAAGAAGAATCAGTTATGTCACGTGAACCTGATAAAAGAGTATGTGAGGCGCCCCTCTGAGCCTCTCACTGTCCCTGTGTTGGCTTGTTGCGGCCGTGGTGGAGAAGGAGAGGGGGACAGTCAAGCTTCAGAGGAAGATAGCTGGGATCACCATGTTTCAGCGGATCAGTGGGCGGGGAACTCGAGCCTAAGGGCTGACGAGGCTATAGCCCATTTGCCTGAGCCGCAATTTGAAGCTATCCGTCAGTTGCTCGGTTTATACCCCACTGTATTCGCTGAACATCCAGGCCTCACTACTCAGGCTATGCATGATGTTGACGTGGGGCACCATCTACCCTTTAAGTCAATCCCATACCGTGTGCCCCCCATAAAACTACCCGCTCTGAGGGATGAGTTGGAGTATATGCTCGGTAGAGGGTTGATAGAGAAAGGTACCGTTAAATGGACTTCCCCCGTAACACTGCAGCCTAAACCAGATGGCAAGGTACGCTTCTGTATTGATTTCCGTAGGCTAAACGGTTTGACTCCAACTAACCCATATCCTCTTCCTCGGGTTGATGATAGTGTTGATAAAATTGGTAATGCTCGGTTTTTGTCTAAAGTTGATTTAGTAAAAGGTTACTGGCAAGTACCTTTGTCCGAGCGCGCTAAAGAGGTATGTGGTTTTGTGGTGGACGGGAGTACTTACCGGTGTAATGTTATGCCCTACGGACTTAAGAATGCACCAGCAACGTTTCAGAACCTGATGAATGAAATTGTCAAGGACATTCCAAATTGCACCGTATACTTGGACGATGTAATCATTTATGATGACGACTTTGAGAGCCATTGTGAGCACCTGGAGACCTTGTTCCGGAAACTTAGTGAAGCAAGTCTGGTAGTAAATTTGGCAAAGTGTGACTTCGTAAAAGCCACTGTGCAGTACCTTGGGTTTGTAGTGGGAAGGGGACAGGTGTGCCCTCCTCAGAACAAGGTACAGGCTATCAATAAATTTCCGCACCCAACCACCAAGAAGCAGATCATGAGATTCTTGGGTATGATAGGCTACTACAGACGCTTTATAAAAGGTTACTCTACGGTGTTGGCACCTCTCACAGATTTGTTATCTAAAGACAAAAAGTTTTTGTGGGCGCCTGAGTGTGAAAAGGCTTTTAATTTAGTGAAGCATTTGCTGTGTACTCACCCGATACTCAGGGCCCCAGACTTTAACAGGCCTTTTCAGCTGGCAACAGATGCTAGTGGTGTAGGGGCTGGTGCCGTCTTGCTACAGACAGACAATGAAGGTGTGGAACACCCAGTAAGTTTCTTTTCTAAGAAGTTCAATGTTGCACAAAAGAACTATTCTACAATAGAAAAGGAATTACTGGCGATTGTGCTGTCACTCAGGCACTTCGAGGTGTATGTTCCAGCCTATGGCCCAGTCGTGGTTATCTACACTGATCATCACCCTTTGAGATTCCTAAATCAATTTCACAATCGCAATATGAGACTGACCCGGTGGTCATTGATGTTGCAGGAGTATAACCTGGACATCCGGCATATTGCGGGATGTGACAATGTGATTGCGGATTGTTTATCGAGGGTAGATGATCAGTCGTAGGCTATCACAGGTGTATGATCCCGAAGAGATTGACACACGGGTAGCCTCCTGCTTTGGTTTGAGTAGTATTTTGCGCTTGGTGCTTGTTGGCTCGCGGTTGTAGCCCAGCGTATTGGGTCGTAAAGCAGGATTGTTGAGCGTTTGGTATAGAAGAAAATAGGCTGCCCTTATAGTGCAGCCGGAAAAAAACATATTAAAATATAAAAATCATATAAAAACTCTTTCTTTTTGATATAGATAATTGTATAAGTTTATCATAGCCTATAGTGTTTGAGTAGTCCACGAACTATCAAACGGCTGAGCTGCTGTAAGCTCGCTCTGGGAGCATGATATTATGTCTTTTACTATTGTTGGGAGGAGTTATGAAATGTGAATTTTTTTTTTATATAAGATGTGTTTTAGTGATAAACTCAGCGTTGTTTTAGTGCCATGCGGTCGCTGGTGTGAGGGGTTTGATGGGGTTCTGTATATCAGATTTTAGCTCAGGGTTGAGCAAGTAAAATCTTGGGGGAGGTGTGACGCATGTCGAGTATGAGCATGCTGTACAGAACGCCCAGTCAGGCCCCACTCTCGCTAGGATCGTCAGGGCAGGAACTTTGGCTGTAGTCTGTGTAGAGTTTCCTAACTTAGTTTATGTGAGCCGTTGTACTATAAGTATTATAAATATGTATTTTGTTTTCTTCTAAGTCAACGAGTTCTATTTTATATCATTAGATATAAGTATTGTGTGTGGGACTTATATGTAATGATGAGAGGAGAGAGAGAGAGATATTACGTAACGGGGATCAGTGAGTGCGCCACGCGGGCCGGTAGGCCTAATTCCCTCCTCCCTCCTCCCTTCCTCCCTTTCAGCGCGTGGGAAGTTCTTTGTCGATCCCAGATTGAGAGAGAATATGACGTCATGATTGCCAGTGGGCGGTCCTTAAGTAGTTTGAGATATGCCGCTAGAGGGCCGAGTATAAAAAGAGAGGTTCTTGCCACCATTTCTTCAGAACTCATCAGGCAAAGCGACTTCTCATATCCCTTGCAACTATCCATATTCTTCCGACTGATGTGAACTTTCTCTACTCTCTGAACAGCCTATCTTCTTCTCTTCTCGTCCCTGTTTAACCTCCATGACCCCTTTGGTGCAGATTTAGTCAGCCAAAGTATTATCGCTTGAGTTCTCACGAGATAAGTGCCTGTTAGATAGCCTATTTTTGGAAGGGTTAACTAGAATAGGATTGATTGATGTTTGTTGCACTCGTATATGCATTTCCCTGTGTGCGATTATTCATGTTCCTGTTTTCTGCTGGTTTAGGCAATGCTAGACTGGGATAGGGTTTCTGAGTTGTGATTTCCTATGAGTACTAGGTTGCGGTTGAACCAGTACAATTGCAACGGAGACGTGGAACGCCTAGGTGGTCTTTCTGACTGTGTACCGTGGGAGTTTAGCACTGTGTTGCGAGTGAGGGCTTTTGCCTGTGCCACCCAACACTGTGCTATCTCATTTGCTTGACTTTGAGAGGATCGCCAGGAGAGAACCAGATACTAGTGATCTGGATCTCTCAAGAGAGCATCCCGTCAATTCCCGTAATTTGGCCGCACAGTCTTAAGGACCTCGCTAGGCTACGAGCCGCTTGCTCAGCCATTGTCTCTTAACCTTAGATATCCCAGCTAGACTTTGCTCGACCAGCAGATACAGCATAGTATTGAAGCTTCTCCTTATGTATATTATTGTTTAAGCACTATTGATTTCATGTGTGGCACGCTTAGCTACTTCAGAGATTAGTGGCCCACGAGCACAATCTTAGTAGGCTATTGCCAGTGCATTGTCGGAGTACTTCTTCTTAATGTTTGCCATATCCTATTGCTTATTCTTATAATTCTTCTTATGTCAATTTAAAGCCTTTAATTACCAGTGAGTTATTCATTAAATTGCTGTTCAAAATCCGATACTTACTTCTTATGAGTATTCGAGAAGCATCTAACTTATCAGAAGATTCCTTGCTTGATGCTCGAGGACTATTGTTTAACGTAACGTAATAGTGCCGATCCGAAGTAGAGGGTGGAGGACTTCTTAAGTTCTTAGTTCAAGGGTGGATTACTTCGGCTTCGGCCAACACTATTCTTTAGTGTTGTAGTACTTTCTTCTTTGTTTGATTGTTGACCAGACTAGATAACTCCCGTCTAGTTATTAGTCTGTTGTGTGAAACGCTAGTACCGAGTTCTTGTATACCCCGTTCTAGCAGATAGAACTCTGGAGGGTAGTGGCGTTTTTTGTTCGGCTGGCAGTACTCTGGGGTTGGGATCGTGTGTTTCCGTTGTGGCAGCGAGCCATACTCGAGTCCTGTGTAAGAGCCCTAGTGTACCCGAGTGCCCGGTCGTAACAAAACGCAGTCAGTCGCGGGTTTGATGCGAGATATTTGTCTAGGCGGAATTTAAATGAATCAACGGTGCTGCAGTCTATAACGTTTCGGGGAAGCCCATTCCACAAGTTGACAACTCGATTGAAGAAGAAATTCTTAGATTCGTGCGAGTTAAAAGATTTACCAATAATTTTGCAACCGTTTCCCCGTGTGTAATTAGATTGGTCGATAGTGAAGTACTTACTACAGTTCATATTGTCGATGCCTTTGATGATTTTGAACACTTGAATTAAGTCGCCTCTTAATCTGCGCTGGGTTAAAGGAAATAGATTTAATTCTCTAAGACGCTCTTCGTATGGTTTGTTCTTTAGGCTTGGTATCATTTTGGTAACTCTACGTTGAACTCGTTCTAGCTTGTTTATATCTTTTTGGTAATAAGGGCACCAGGATTGAACGCAGTATTCCAGAAGAGGGCGGACTAAGGAATTGTAAAGGGTTAGGATAACTTCTTTGGATTTATGCTCAAATGACCTGCCTATAAAGCCAATTATTTTGTTTGCCTTCTTAACAACTTCTGAACATTGTTGACTCGGTTTTAGGTTACTCGATATTGTTACTCCCAGATCAGTTTCTCTGTTTACATTCTTAAGCTGAGTGCCATTCATCGAATAGTTTGCTTTCTCATTTAGGTATCCGACATGTAGTACTTTACATTTATCCGCATTGAAACTCATTTGCCAAATTTGGGCCCAACATGACAATTTATCTAGATTGTGTTGCATATCGTCAACTTGTTCTTTTGAGAGTACGCTATTTGCAATTTTTGTATCGTCAGCAAATTTTGAGATTGTGCAGGTGAGACCCTCATCTATGTCGTTGATGTAAATTAGAAAGAGAATTGGTCCTAGTACCGATCCCTGGGGTACCCCGCTACTTACATTGGTCCATTTAGATGCCTTACCGTTTATGACTACTCTTTGCTTTCTGTTGTTGAGCCAATTTTCTATCCATTTCAACACACCGTCTTGTATTCCATGCGCTTTTAGTTTTAGCAGTAAACGTTTGTGGGGAACTTTGTCAAAGGCCTTTTGAAAATCAAGGTATATAATATCTACAGCTTTACTCTCATCGTAGAGTTTGAGGATATCGTGGAAGAAGTCTAAGAGGTTTGTTAAACAGGAACGTTTTTTACGAAAGCCGTGTTGAGTATCTTTAAGTATGTTATTTTCCTCTAAGTGATTTACGAGTCTGTCTCGTATGACCGTTTCTAGCATTTTACATACAACTGAGGTTAAGCTAATTGGACGATAGTTACTGGGTAGGGATTTGCTGCCTTTTTTGAATATCGGTGTTACGTTGGCTAGCTTCCACTGATCAGGCATAGTTCCAGACTGCAAGGATTTATTGAATAGTAATGTCAGTGGTTTGGAGAGCTCATTCTTAGCTTCCTTTAGAACTCTAGGCGAGATTGTATCAGGTCCTGGCGTTTTATTTACTTTGAGTTTATCTAAACAATTCAATACTTCTCTCTCTGTAACGGTGATATTGCTTAGAACATCTGAATTATCAATCTGAATCGGCGATGGTGTAGGGATATCACTGAGGTCTTCGGTTGTAAAAACTGATGCAAAGAAGGTATTGAGGGCATTACTCATTTGTACTTCGTCTTTGGTGTATTCTCCTTTTTCATCGACTAACGGTCCAACAGTTGAAGTAACTACTTTTTTCTTTCTGATATAACTATAGAATTCTTTCGGGTTTGTTTTACTTTGATTCGCAATATGTAACTCTAAGGTCTTTTTACTTTGCTTAATTAACTTTTTGGCTTTGCGTCGTAGCTCTACAAATTTCACCCGTTCTTCGTCATTTTGTGAGGATTTTAATCTATCATTAGCAAATTTTTTAGCAAGCAGGCAGTTTGAAATATCTTTATTCCACCATTTGGGCTTATTATTATGGCCTGGACGCCGTATTTTCGATGGTATGCAGTCTTGCACTGCTTTTAGGTAAGTGGTTTCGAATAACTTCCAAGATGTATTTATGTCGTTATTGTTAATTAAAAAGCTCCAGTCAGTTTCTTTAAACATAGCTCTAAGTTTATGGAAGTTTGCTTTCTTGAAATTAGGGACTTTTTCGATGCTACTATTTGGTTCGTTACTAGTAAAGTTTAAAGTGAAAGTTATCGTACGATGGTCGCTGTTACTGAATTCATCACCAACATTCAAATTCTCTATCAATTCTTCTTTTGTTGCAAGTACAATGTCAAGAACGTTATTACCACGGGTCGGCGTTCGAACAAATTGATAAAGCGAACTCTCTTGCAAGTTCGTATACAAGTCATGTCCGGAGTGTGAAGTAAGAGTATCGCCCCACTTGGTCACAGGTAAATTAAAGTCGCCAAAAATTACGGTATCTTGTGAGTTACTTACATCTGCAATTTGTTCGTAAATTTCTCGGTCAGTTTGCACTGATTGAGCTGGAGGTCTGTATATTAACGCAAGTATTATTTTTGTACCTTTATTATTCTTTATTAGCACAAAAGATGTGTCGACGTTCACAATTTGAGGTTTTGACACGAGGGTCGGGTTAAGACTTTCTTTGATATAAAATAAAACGCCACCTCCATTTTTATTTATTCGGCTGTTCTCAAACATTACATAACCGGGAAGTGAATACTCTGCTAAAAAGTCTCTATCTTCTGTATTGAGCCAAGATTCTGTTATGCCAATCACATCATAATTTTCTGTAAACACTAGTTCCTCTAAATCTGAAAATTTATTGCGTATGCTACGAGCGTTTGCATAGAAAACCTTTAAAGTTGCGGTTTTAGAACTCGCAGAACGTTCTTTCATCGAATTTTTGGTTCTGGTCGGATCTACATTTACATTCATGGCTGTCCTCGGTCCTCGGTCGTTATCCCTGACGGTTTTGAATTTGGGTCGTGTTGGTGGAGATTTATCCAAATTCGCGGTTCTTGACGGATTAGTATTTAATTCCTTTGTAGGTTGCCGTCCTCGCTGTCTTCGGTCCTCCTTCCTGGTTGTCCTGTGCTGAGTCGATTTCTTCTCCGAAAATCCTTCACCGCATCGTTGAGAAGACGCCCAAAACGTGCTGCTCCCACCTGGTTCAGATGAACTCCATCGTCCGAAAACAAATAGTCATCGTAGTAGAAATTGTCCCAGGTGTCGACGAATCCCACGTTCTCCTTCCTGCAGAGGTTTGCTAGACAACGATTTGTGCTGGTGGCTATGTTGTAAAATCGGCTCTCTACACCGAGCCGGGGGACGATTCCTGAGACGATGATCCTTGATGACTTCTCCTTAAACGACTTGATCAGCTGCTGGTACTTTAAAAGCAAATCTTCCGACCGGGTTCGCTGCACATCGTTGGATCCAACGTGGATGACGTACATTGTATTAGCAGGGGCCAGCTTTGATACTTCATCAACTGCTGCAACTACGTCATCCACACCACCACCAGGGATACAAAAACGCTTCCTGGTCTTAGGTGCCCTGGCGCAAAACTCTGTGAGCTGACCACGTATCATCGAGTCTCCCACGAGCCGGACTTCTTCTATTTCCTCTTCGTCATCTGAGTCTGCGAGTATCTGGAAACGGTTTTGACACTCGGTAATCGGTATGTGTTTCCTGGTCTTGGGGCAAACGTTGTTCCTCACGACACGGAAGTTGTCTTGAGGGGGAAGAGAGTCACTATTTGTATCTTGAGTATCGGATACATCAGCTGAAGTGGCTACTGTAGGCGTTGAATTGTTGGCAGTTGACGTTGGGGCGTTGGTGGCTGCTGGAGTTGCGGTGACAATTGAAGTTTGTGGTACTCCAACGTTGAGTGTTACAAACTCTTGGAGTGATTCCAGCTTCATGGTGAGGACGTTGATCTTGTTGTAGGCTTCGTCTAATTTCACTGTAAAATTCTCTCGTTGCTGGCAGAGCCGGCAGTCTTGAAGATCGATAGTAGCAAACATGGACTCACCAAACCTACCGGCGCAGTTCGCACAAGCGCGAGGCATGGTGACAGTCACTTTCTTCAGATCACTTCACTCACTTAAAAAACAATTCACTCACTTTAAAACACTTCACTCACTTTAAAAACACTTCAATCACTTCAACCGAAAACAAATATGCTGAAATACGCAGAAATAGGTTATCAGGGGTGATAGCCTAACCGAAAACAAAAATGTTGAGATACGCAGAATTAGGCTTCCAGGGGCGATAGCCTAACCAAAAGTTTTTTTTTTAAATTGAAATACGCAATAATAGGCTACCAGCGTTGAATAGCCTAACCGAAAATAATAAAATTGAAATTCGCAGAAATAGGCTACCAGGTGTGATAACCTAACCTTAAACAAATATATGTATAACAGAATATGTAACTAAATATACAATTCACCAAATAGAGATTATATAAAAATAAAGTGTGACTGCACACAAGGGGTTAATATACTGTGTCAACAGATGGCCCTGGTGTCACTGTAGCCTAGTAAAGCAGTAGCCTACTCTTTTTAGATAAAAAAAAGTGTATCAGTCAAAGGTTATTACAAGATCGTGCAAGCAACAACTAAAATTACAGATATATACTGTATAGCTACAGTAGGATACTAAATACAATATCTACAAGAGTTAATAATAAAACAGATTGGCTGGCTATAGGCTAGGCTAGGTTTGGGTTAGGTCAAAAGCTTGCCAGGTTGGGTTAGGGTAGGTTAGTTTGTACAAATACCACCCTTAGCTTAAAGTAAAATCAGTCTGAGGAGAAAAGGTCAAGAATATATCTAGGGGGAAAAGATAAATGAATGCACTTAAATTTGGTACAAAATTTGCTGGAATTTAATGTATAATCCCCCAAAAAGGTTTGTTTACAAAATGGCGTCGGCGTTAGTCTCTGTAGGCAGGTTAGTTAGTAAACAATATTGTTTATTAGCAAATTAATATGCAAAGCTTTACTTACATACAAGGCAGTTAAATAGATACTTACTACAGTAGGTAATGGGTAAAATTAGGGGCTACGATTTTATATAAAATAGTAATAAGAGAGCGTTTGTTTACAAAGCAAAACAAAACAATAGATGGCGCTAGTGGCGCCCTGTCCGAGCAGGAGTCTTGTGATAAACACAAAGTTTATCAGTCAATACACAGCGAAATATCGTGCAGTGTTACTTACTAAGCTACAGGATGGTTAAACGTGCTCTTAACCACCTTTCATGCACAAGAATGAAGAGGATGAGTAGTTAATACTCAAATTATGATCGATATCGTGAGAGCGTTGACAGAGCGTCTGCAGCGTCTGGCGGTAGCACGGAGCACACAAACCAGTGTGCTGGAGGTGGTACACACTGGGAAAGCTCTGAGGAACACTGATTATTATAGTAGCGATAGAATAGCGAGAGAAATGCAACATTGCAGCGGATAGAGAGAGATTGCAGAGAGTTGGTGAGTGGACGGGAGTTAATGATACGAAAGGCCTTCCTTTCAACTTTGTCTAGGGGAGCGGTGTGAGAGGAACCTCCCCACACATGTGAACAATACTCAATACAAGGACGCACTATGCCCCTGTACAGAGCAAGAAGCTGTGCAGGGGAAAAGAACCCCCTAAGGCAGTTGAGCACACCCAGCTTCTGGGAGGCTGCCTTAGCAAGACTGGTAATATGGTCCTTCCAACTGAGAGCAGAAGAAAAGGATATATATATATATATATATATATATATATATATATATATATATATATATATATATATATATATATATATATATATATATATATATATATATATATATATATATATATATATATATATATATATATATACCGGTATATATAATTATATACTGTATATACACATATAAATTATAATACTCCATATAATATTTTGTAACAGATACATGATGGTTTTTCTATTTTCTTGTGATTTATTGCAGTGTTCCGTGGGCACATGGAGGTTTGTGAGTAGTTTGTTCTTCCTTCTGGACTCAGATAATTGAATAAGGTATTCTTAAACATTGACTCCTATTAATGGTTTATTTACACTACACACAATATATCTTAATGTTTTGTCTTCACTCCTTATTTCCGTTTGGTTTCGTGTTTCTATTCGTGTATACTGAAATAATTAAGCAGTTTTCAATAATGTGCTTGTCATAGTGTACAGTGCCGTGTACACACATTTGGTTTTAATGCATATTTTGGTCTTCAATCTCCAATATATTATTTGTATTGTATATTTTTTTGTTTTTTTATATATTATTTATCCTTTTATTTTCACTCTGCTACTTTGTTCACTTTTCTCACTAGGTCTATTAAAACTGCGAAGACATGGTAATTCAAATCCTCCCGCCAATCTAAGGCATTTGGTTCTATTCTGAAAAAATCGTCATATGTAACATATATATAATTATTACCTATCCATATGCGCCTATTTTGCTTTTAATATGAACATATGAACATGTAAGACGTATTATTGCCGCAAGGTCTTATCATGAGGCGAGAGCAGATGGGGCGTATATGTTCCCTCTACAAGCTCTTGATCGATACTGATGAGTCTGAGTAGAGGTCTCTGTGTTGCAAGGATTTCTAGCTGCCTCACCCGGGAGGGGGAATTTTGCGCCAAAAATTATCCGATAAAAAGGGGAATAAGAGGAAAAATAGCTGATAATTGAGGAGGGGGGAAAAGGGGGGGAGACACACATAGGAGTGGTAGCAAGTAATGGAGGGGAATTATCTCACCTAATCACAAATGGCTTTGTTTTGAGTGCCACTGGGATGTTTTCTAATTTTTTTTTTTGTTTATGCTCTGGATCTATTGAGGACGGTCGCAGTGCACCAGAAAAACCTCTATTGAGTACGGTCGCTGTTTTTGGGTTAAATACGATTAGGTGGACAATTAGGCAAGTTTTTGTTCTGAATCTCGGGGTTGCACAGCGAGGCTGATTTAGACTGGGCGATGTTAAATAAATCAGTATCAAGGCTACCTGTATCATCTATAATGATAGAGTTACCTACAGATGTACTGCCTAGCCTCCGTTGAACAGGATGTTTAATGCTAGGTAATATTGCAGGGCACTCTTCACTAGAGGATACAACTGAGATCTTCCTTTCTTGCCTAGGAAGCCCGAATTCAGAACCCAAAAATGGATTCAAGCCAGTTGGCCGATTGCTTGATTTAACTTGGTTCAGTGGGGAGAGTAACTCTGTTTTTATCGGCACTTTGGGGGCCCTGTCTCGGGGCAATAGGGGCATGCGTGATACTCTGATTTTGTGTTTGGTGAGGGAACCAGTTGCGCTAAGGTTTGTTTGCATTCGGGGTTTACTTGAGGATGATGCTCAGGGTGTCTTAACTCTCTTATTTACTCGGGGCTGTACCTGATGGGTATTTGGGAGTGATAAGTCAGATTGTTCAGTTAACTTTGGCCTGGTGGTTTCTGCATTATTAACACTGGTTAGGGAAGTTATTTCTGGCTTGGAATATTTGTTTAGCATCTTATCATTATCCTCATATTTGTTATGGTACTCTACAGGGGAACACTGGGGGGCTTGATGGTATATTTGCATAGTTTCGTGGGTCCCTGATTTCCACGTGTTGATCTGGGTGGCTACCATAGTTTCCCCTCTTGATTTCGTTTGCTGTCTTTGGTTTGGGGCAGCTACTATAGTTTGCCGTCCGGAATGCATTTTCCTTCTTTGGCTTCTTCTCGTTGTTGTCCCTTCTCTTTGACGGCCCGGGTTGTTTTGACTTGTGGTGTTATTGGTAGACGGGAGAAGGTGGGTGGCGTTGTTTGAGATAACTTCTTCGGGTTTGAGGGCCCAGGTTGTTGCTCGTACTTTCTTATGGAAGTAACGTAGCTGTGTTGACTTGTGGTGTCATTGGTAGACGGGAGAAGGTGGGTGGTGTTGTTTGAGATAACTTCTTCGGCCCCGTCATCTCAGGCTCACTAACGTTCGGCAGGAAAAAAATTGACATCTAAATCACACGAAAGGTCTTATTATTGACAAAGAAATGGGGCGAAAGGTCTTAAAATCGACAAACTAATGGGGCAAACATCTTAAATCTTAAAACTAAAGGGGCTAAACATGAGGGAGAAGGAGATCTAGAAAAATGGCAAATCCCCCCTTGACCCTTTCAAGATATGAGGACGTGTTTCTCACTTTTAACCTTTTATCCAGTTTCGGAAGAAATTGTGGGAGTCGTAGAGTTAATTAGAAGAGTTTTTTTATCCATCTGATTTCAAGAGTGCATTCCAAATCTGATTAAAAACGTCCAATGTTTGCCAAAATTAAGGGGGGATGGGCCGTTTTTGTTGGTCCTCTTTATCCTTCATGTTTAGACCCATTAGTTTTGAGATTTTAAGACGTTTGCACTATTAGTTAGTCAATGTTAAGACCTTTCGCCCCATTTCTTGGTCAATATTCAGACCTTTCGTGCTCTTTAGTTATACACTTTTTTCCTGGCGAGCGATAGCAAGCCTGTAATTGTGGAGGAACCGGCCTTAGGCCGTGACATTTTTCTACCGAAAAATTTAAAAATTTATCTTATAGGGGGATCTAATGGATCTTTTTTTAAGTTTGATGGAGTTCTATGGAGGAAACTAAAAAATAAATGAAAATATATATAAATAGACCCAACAAAATAACCACTGTCCCCTTAAGTCAAAAAGCTTCCTAAAAGACTGAAGGGGGTTATTTTGTGTGGTCAGAGTTGCACTTGTAGAAGTATGGCAGTAGGTACCACATGATCGGCGGCCACAAACTCGAGCCTCTCATGACGTTAATAGACGCTGCTGTAGCTCCCAGTCACGTCAATCAACCAACCTGGGGGAAGGACAGGGGAGTTAGCCAGAATAATAATAATAAAGTAGACGTGACGTTTTGCCCAAAATCAAAACGGCATACCCAACTCTCCGATGGGTTACCATCCTCACTACTAATACCATCATCAATCACAATCAACATAATCACTACTACTGCCATCATCACTACAACTGCCACAATCATCACGAGTACTGTCATCATCACCATTACTATGATCATCATCACTACTACAATTACAATTATCACTACTACTCTCACCATAATCACTGTCCATTGTCACTAGCATCTTAATCACTACTATCATCATTGATACTACAACTATCAACCATCATTACTAATATCATCACCACCATCTTACAATCATCATTACTACTGTTAACATCATCACTACTACTATAACCATCATCATTACTACTGTCACAAATATTACCATAATTGATCTACTGTCACCATAATAACTACTACTGCCATCATCACCATTACTATGAACTTCATCACCACAACTATCATCATCATCACTACAAATTTCACCATCCTCACTACTACTCACCATCATCACTAATACTCACACCATCGTCACTACCATCATCACTACCTACTGTCATTATTATCACTACAACTATCATCATTACTTGTCACCATCATCACTACTTTTATGACCATCATTACTACTACTGTCACCATCATATCTACTACTGTCATCATCATCACTACTGTAATCATCATCAATACAACTACAACCATCATTACTACAATTATAACCATTATCACTACCATCACCATCAATCCAAATATAACTACCATCACTTCTAATGCCAACTAAATTAACTTAACCTATCAAATGCGTAGCGAGATGTTTTCGCTCCCAGAACGAATGCGTTCTTAGTGTGTGAGCCCCGAAACAC
>JBAKBP010033790.1:0-21457 GCA_037953745.1 Lithodes maja | reverse complement strand
AGGAAATACTAGTAAAAATCATATTTCGACCTTTAACACTCTCCGTCTCATATGACGCTAGAGCGTCATATGACGGTTTTGCCAAAATACTCATATGACGCTAGAGCAGCGGTCTTCATTGCGCGGCTCGCGAGCCAGTGGCGGCTCGCAATGACCTGTTTGGCGGCTCGCAAAAGAGGAGAGAGAGAGAGAGAGAGAGATAATGCATTAAAAGTAAAAGAACAGCTGGCTCATTTCTGGTCATCACAACAATAAATAAAGTAGACCCAAGTTTTACCCAAAATCAAAACGGCTTACCCAACTCTGCGAAGTGTTACCATCATCACTAACATTACCACCATCATCACTACTATTATCATCATCACTACTACTACCATCATCACTAATATTACCACCATCATCACTACTTGTATCATTATAACTACAATTGTCATCATCATCAATACTATCATCATCACCATTACTATCATCATCACTACTACTATTACAATCATCACTACTACTCTCACCACTGTCATCATCATCTCTACCATCATCAGTATTGTCATCATTATCACTAAAATCTACAACCATCATCACTGCTATTATCACCATCATCACTACTATTAACATTATCTCCACTATTGCTACCATCACTTCCAATGTCAACTACACTAACTTAACCTAATAAATGCGGGCAAGTTTTTTTCTCGCCCCTGAATGCCATCATCATTGCTTGGGAATAGGTACAGGGTGGGGGGGGGATCCTGAAAGAGGGGTGGGGGAACCATATTTTGGATCTAAAATCATAACTATTGTACAAATTCAAAGAATATTTTTTTTATTACTGTCGCATTCACGCATCAAATGTTCATGTGATGTTTGGTGAAAATCCGTCGAACGGTCTAGAAGGAGCTTTCGGACAGACATACAGACATTTTGGCCGGCATATACCACTATACGGGGGGGGGGGGGGGGGGAGGGGGGATACCACTCTGCTTACGCAGAGTTGATGAAAGTATTTATTTTTTGAATTTATATTAGTAAAGTCAAGAATTTCAATATAATTTATTTTTACTAAAAAAAATCAATATAATAATTGTTACTAGTCTTGTTCTACAAATCTGTGGCTATGGAAACCCACAATCATATGTAATTTAGTTCCTATATATATTTTTTGTTCTGCTTATCCTTGTGGCTTATTTGTCTTATGGCTTATGCGGCTCTCACTCTGAATATGTCCTGAACTTTTGGCTCTCTTGACAACATTATGAACTTATCTTAATATCTCTCTAATAAGTTATATGACACTCTAGCGTCATATTGAGCTCAGTAAGTTAGGTAATTTCGATCAAAATCTGTCGAATGGTGGCAACCCCAAGTTCCTCCGACTTCTAACGGTCCCTCAGTGAGATTTTGACAGTTGTGGGGATAGTACCGTGTCGTCCGCCTCCTCGTCAGTAAGTTAACTATTTATGTCTGGGGGGGTTAACCTTGATCTTTGACCTTGACCTTCGACTTTAGAATTTGTTATCAAGGATTTAGTTAGCTTAACATCAATGTTTGTATTAACTAGCGTTATGAATACGATGTATTTCATATAAAACGTATTGAATCCAAATAGTGATCATATACTGTGACCTTTGACTTAAAATAAAATATATATATTTGGATGATCGTCACATTGATCAACTGAATTTGCCTGTATAATTTGGTGACAATACCTTAACCCTCGACTAGCGGGGGGTTTTGGGCTATTTTGGTCATATTCAGGCCCTCCTGAATGATAAATCAAGTATCTGCATGAAAAGAAATGTATTCAGCAAAAATCTAGGCGCTAAAAGCTTCAAAATGAGACCAGAACGAGCTACGTAGCACTCGTGGTTCTCATACAGTGGTACCAGTAACATGGGAGTTTAGCATATAGCGGTATATTTTTCCCAGCTACGCTCACTACTGGCTACACTGCCGGCCTCTTGAGAACACAGGGAGGGTGGGTAAGTGGGCGGCGGTAGGCCCTGGGAGTCGGACGTGTGGCCCGCTGCGCTCCCGGCCATTTGCACTCGATTTTAACCCTTTAAAAGCCATAATAATGCTCCTAACTTGCAAATTGGCGCCCGGCTATAGCCGGGCGCCGCTCGTCAAGGGTTTAACAGTCAGGGAGGAGTTTAGGGAAAATGACAATAATCTTGTTTTGACCTTGACCTCTGACCTTAACTATTACAATATTTATGTGAAAGTTGATATATATGATATTTAAGAAATAAGCCATAACACATAACAGTTTTCCAAAATGTGAGTAATCTTTTTTGATAAATAATAAAAGTTGACTTTTGACCTTCACCTGCGACCTTGACCTTTATGTAAGAGTACATTTTTGTTTGTATTGACATTCCCCATGAAAATCAAATAAACATGCCTAATGTCATTAAATCCGATCAATTAGTTTCATATATATTAATAGAATAGATGATCTTGACCTTTGATCTTTATCTTGACCTTTATATGTCTCAACATTTATTATTTTCCTTTTCAATTAAAGTGCAGCTATCTCACCAAAATGTGTGAAGTTTGCATGAAAAGTAAAGACAATAGCATATCGACCTTTTATTTGACCTTAACCTGTGATCTTAACCTTTCATATGAAATTTAATAGTTTCTTGTATGACCTTGGCCTAGGTATTCCGAACATACATGGTAAGCCTAGTGAGAATCTAACAGTTAGTATAAGAAATACAAGTAAAAAACTATTTTGACCTTTGACCTTGAACTTTGACCTTACCCTTTATAATATTTATCTAAAATTTAGGCAATACGAAATCAAGGTTACCAGTAACGTGTAGTGAAAATGAAGACATTTGAATAAAAAATAAAAATAAATAGTATAAGTTGACCTTTCACCTTGATCTGTTACCTTGACCTTTATGTAAGATTACATTTTTTTGTTCATTGACATTGCCCAGGAAATTCAAATAAGCATGACTAATTTCATTAAAACCCATCAGTTAGTTTCATATATATTTATAGAATAGTCGACCTTGACCTTTACCTTGACCTTGATGATGTGTCTCAAAATTTATTATTTTCCTTTTCATTTAAAGTGCAACTATCTCACTACTTTTTGTTTAAGTTTGCATGAAAAGTAAAGAAAATAGCATATTTACCTTTTATTTGACCTTGACCTGTGACCTTGACCTTTCATATGGCATTGTATAGTTTCTTATATGACCTTGGCCTAGGTATTCCAAATATACATGGTAAGCCTAGTGAGAATCTAACAGTTAGTATAAGAAATACTAGTAAAACCTTATTTTGACCTTTGACCTTTGACCTTACCCTTTAGAATATTTATCTAACATTTGTGTAATAAGATATCAAAGTTACCAGTTACTTGTAGGGTGAAAATGAAGATATTTGATTAAAAATTTAACATATATAGTAAATTTGACCTTTGACCTTCACCTTCATGTTAGAGTAAATGTTTTGTTATATTGACATTGCCCAAGAAAATCAAATAAGCATGCCTAATTTCATTAAAACCCATCAGTTTGTTTCATATATATTAATAGAATAGTTGATCTTGACCTTTGACCTTTATCTTGACCTTTATTATGTCAACATATAGTATTTTCCTTTTCATTTAATGTGCATCTATCTCACCAAATGTGAAGTTTGCATGAAATTTAAAAAAAATAGCACATTGACCTTGTATATCACCTTGACCTGTGACCTTGACCTTTCATATGGAATTGCATAGTTTCTTGTATGACCTTGGCCTAGGTATTCCGAATATACACGGTAAGCCTAGTGGGAATCAAACTTATAGTATAAGAAATACTAGTGAAAAACTTATTTTGACCTTTGACCTTGATCTTTGACCTTACCAACCATATAGAATATTTATCTAAAATTTGTGCAACACGATATCAAGGTTACAAGTAACTTGTATAGTGAAAATAAAGATATTTGAGTAAAAAGAAAAACATATTGTAAAAGTTGACCTTTGACCTTGAACTGTGACCTTGACCTTTGTGTTATGAGTATTTTTTTGTTTTCATTGACATTGCCCCGGAAAATCAAATAACCATGCCTAATTTCATTAAAACCCATCAGTTAGTTTCATATATATTAATAGAATAGTTGACCTTGATCTTTGACCTTTATCTTGACCTTTATGATATGTGTCCATATGTATTATTTTCCTTTTCATTTAAAGTGCAACTATCTCACCAAATTTTGTGAAGTTTGCATGAAAAGTAAAGAAAATAGCATATTGACCTTTTATTTGACCTTGACCTGTGACCTTGACCTTTCATATGGAATTGTATAGTTTCTTGTATGACCTTGGCCTAGGTATTCCATATATACATGGTAAGCCTAGTGACAATCTAACAGGTAATATAAGAAATACTAGTGAAACACTTATTTTGACCTTTGACCTTGACCTTTGCCCTTACCCTTTAGAATATTTACCAAAAATTTGGTCAATACGACATTAAGGTTACCAGTAACTTGTATAGTGAAAATGAAGACATTTGAGTACAAACTAAAAAATATGACAAATTTACATTATTTTTAACCTTGACCTTTGACCTTAACCTTTAACACCTTAAGAGCGGGCTAGGCGGTCTATTTGACCGTACCGCCCAGCGTTTTTTTTTTTACCCTAAATAGGGTTGGTTCCGTGCTCATTTTCATGCCTAAATAAGACCCAGAGCGTAAAACAAGTATCTATGCCTGAAAGGGCGTAAACAGAGCTTTCCAATGACACCCGAACCATCCTTGTACGACCACTGGTTCTCTTGCAACGATCGTGCAACACGAGTGTAAAAACCCTAAAATAAGGTAATTTCCGTACATAATTCCCTGTGTAGCGAGTGAGAAAGGTGGGAGGAAGGTGGTATACAGTTCAGTACGTCCACGGTGGTCGTGGGGAGCGGTCATAAGGTTACTACGCTCGTCCCACCGCTCAGCTCTCTCTCTCAGCAACATTACGTGCTGAAAATGGCACTCGACAGCTGTCGTGCACCGCCACATAGTCCACATTTATTTCACTCGACATATGTCGCGCGCCGCCAGTTAAGGGTGTGACGTTGACCACTCCGTTAGAACCGCATGGCTTGTCCTACAGTGACTCACTCGGATCGCCAGGGCAGTGGATGGGGCTACAGTTTATGTATTAGAGTGTGCTTTATTTCATATGAAAGCTCGTGTCATGGGCAGTCCAGAAAGGCTCTTTGTTTTCGCCCATGTCAAGGCTTTATATATTTAATTGTAAAGTATATGTTTTGTCATTAACTAGTAATGATAGGATCTGGGAGAGAGAGAGGGAGTAGAACAGAGTGAGAGGGGGCGCGCAGTGTTTTTTGTCCCGCTCGATGACGTCACGGCTGGCTGCCTCGCGGGGGTTGGTGGAGGGAGGTCCTTACCATGCTGTGAGCTCTTGTTGGTGGCCAGATCACTTGTAACCGCTGTTTTCCCACGCGGCTCGAGCTAGTGCGAGTATATATACTGGTTCCTCGCCACTCTCTCCCTCAGATCTGGTTTCTAGAACACACCCATCTTTTTGTCCCTTGCTATCTATCCCCGCTCCGCACCTGAGAACCTTTTCCTCTGCCTATCTCTCTCATTTTCCATATCTTTCACCACCTTTCTATTAACATTATATCCCCTCTGGTTAACTCTGCAAAATCAGCTTCATGCTGGCCAGTTGTATTGTGTGTTAAGGTCTGATATAACCTGTGTATGTTAGTTGTTAAGATAAGTGGATCACGAAGCATTGGTTGGCTTTCATATTGCCGCTTCCTATAATTATTAGTGTTCTGCTGGATTAGATAATGCTAGACTGGGAGTCTGATATAATAGGTATTGTTTCCTATGAGTGCTGGCTTTAGTTAAAAGCGGCACGACATACCTGAGAACTGGAGTTGATTGAGTAAATTCTATTCTGTGTGCCATTGAGAGTAGAGCATGCACGAATGAGGGCTTTTTGCCTATACCATTCTGCACTGTTCTAGTCTCGATTGTTTGTCTTTGAGGTACGCCAGGAGAACGCTTAATACTTCGGTATTAAGGTTTCTCAAGAGAGCTACCCTTCATTATAACGTAATATTTGACGCACAGACTTGAGATTTGCACTAGGCTATGCAGCATGCCATGCGCACCAGTATCTCGTATCATTGACTCTAGCTAGACTTTATCAATCATAGTAGACATTAAGTATATTAACCTAATTACTCTTTTTATGCATACCCATTTATGATTACACAAGCATTTCGCAGCCTAGTTTGATGTATTGAGACACAAACGACTTAGGCTCTTTTTGTTGATAGGAATACTGCATTGTGGCGATTATTATTAGTGTTGTAGTGTTTAGGATATTCTTGGCTCCGACGGCATTATATATTCTGCCTTTTTGGTGTGCATAGCCTGCACGAGCATTGTTCCACTGCCTGCCTTTTTGGGTTCCATTTCCGATACGAGCATCTTTATAACATCTAACATTTAAAGAAGATTCCTTGTTAGTGTTGAAGGACTTTAGTGCACTTTCTTTCATGCAGGAGTGCCTGACATTTATTGATTAAAGTAACGTAAGCTGTAACTTCTCTTACCACCTTACTTTGTATACCATAACCAAGCACCTTCGGTTATAGGTAGTAATAGGCTGTTTTCACATAACATTAAGCCTAGAGTAGACGCACATTTATTGAGAGTTTGATAGCCTATTATTGCATATAGAACTCTGTAGAGTATTTGTGTTCTTTGTTCACTGGGAATATACTTCAGAGGTTGGAGCTAGCGCTTTCCGTTGTAACATTTATGCCATTATTAGTCCAATGAATAAGAGCCCTGATATATTTGAACCCCAGTCGTAACAAATGGCGACCTTACCCAGGATTTGGTGAACCTACATTTATTAGCAGGGAACATTTGTTGTTTTGGAGAATATTTTGCGGGGATCAGCAAGAAATTTTTTTTTTTGCAACATAGTATAGCCCTTGAGTATTTCCGAGAATTTTTGTGTGTATATCGAGGTATAAGAGTTTGGGGTACTTCTTTTCTGAATATTGTGGTGAGAAATTTTTGTGAGCATCATGTCTTATACCGGATCAGAGGAGAATGGAGACACAGTACGTAATGTCGAAACTGAGGAACAGCAGTATGATGATATGGTTAATCAGGTAAACTGTGAGGAGGATGCTAGGATATTTTTGCAATGGCCTGTTACTGCCGAACGGTTGGTGGGTGTGAATCGGTACGGTCTTCAATGCCTGGCCACAGCTATCGGTCATGCGGGTACTAGCAGCATGACCAGGGATAACTTGATAACGTGTGTACTGGGCAGGGTGACTGGTGAGCGAGATGGGTTGAGTGCTCAGAGCCCTTCGGCCATGCTTCCCCTACACTCGACTCCCAGCCATCCCAGTAGTTTGCCGACCCCGGGTACGCTTCCACAGGTGGGTGGTGACTGGCAGGGTGGGTTGCCCATGGGGGGACCACCGGTAATTTCAAACATTGTAGCACCTTCACCTCCTCAAGGGTTAACTCCAGAATTATTGCTTCAGCTCGAATTAGCTAAGATCGAAGAGAGAAAGGCTATCAGGGTATCTGAGCTTCAGATTCAACAGCAACAAAGAGCAGGTGAGCAGCAAATAGAGCTAGCAAAAATCCAAGCTGAGTCGACTAGGTACTGTGCCGACAGGGACGTAGAGAAGTCGCGAGTAGAGACAACGGGACAGCGACTTGGGGCTGGTAACCGTGCTCCTGAGCAATCTCTCTCGCACTTATTGAAACTGGTTCCGGTGTTTGATGAGAGTGGTGTAACAGAATTTTTCACACGCTTTGAGAAGAAGTGCCAGGAACACCAGTGGCCAGAGAATAAATGGGCAGCACTTGTATCCTCTAGATTAATAGGCAAGGGTCTTAAAGCCTACGATGCGTTACCTTTGGAGTTATGTATTGTGTACGAGGATCTCAAGGAGGCTGTCCTGAGGGCTTACGAATTGCAACCAGAAACGTACCGTTTGAAGTTCCGGGGTGTAACTAAGGGAAGAGATAGCACCTTTTTGGAACATGCCCGGGACTTGTCCGATGCTATGGGGAACTGGCTCCGATCTGAGAGGGTCACAACATTTGATGAAATTAAGCCGTTAATGATGTTGGAGCAGTTCTTTAAGAGCACGGGCGGTGATCTAACTTTGAACTTGAAGGAGAAAAACCCAAGAACTCTAGTCGAAGCAGCAGAAATGGCTGATCGACTGCTGTCGTTGATTCGGGGTTGCGGGTCCTCACAGAAGTACGATGTAGGTACTAAGGACCGTTATCCTCCCCCTCCCCGTAACAATGACACATTTAAACAAAAGAGCCATGAAACTAAAACTGAATCCAAACCTTACACCACACCGTATGTGAAAAGTCAGGGGCCTTTTACATCACAGTATAAGCCGAAACCAAAATTTATGTGTTTTAGTTGCCACCAGGAGGGTCATAAGGCAAATGAGTGCCCTAGTCGACCTCCTCCGGCAGCCGTGTCTTTTGCTCACGGCATTGGAGTGTTCAAGAGGACATCGGAGTTTGTTAGAGGCATTTCTTCCGAGGTAAATACACTGCCAGTGCAGAAGGATCCGGAAGGCTTATTCCCTGTCCGTGATGCCTTTAGTGACCACAGGGGACTCGGTTGTGTGGAGTGGGGGGGTAGAAGACATGAGGTGAGAATTTTGCGTGACACTGGGGCATCGCAAACACTGTTGAGAAATTTCACTGGTAAACC
Organism: Lithodes maja; assembly: GCA_037953745.1. NCBI lineage: Eukaryota > Metazoa > Arthropoda > Malacostraca > Decapoda > Lithodidae > Lithodes > Lithodes maja. The sequence continues at coordinate 12,708 of JBAKBP010033790.1, read as the reverse complement.
TGTCAATGCGGCGCGGGTGATTGTGGTTCAGGGAGTTAATGCGACAAGGTCATACCCGCTTGTGAGAATGAAGGTGGAAGTTGATGGTGTGACTCGTGACCTGGATGTAGAGGGATTGTGGAGAAGTTGCCTGTTGGGGGCGTCGACCTCCTTCTCGGCAACGACTTTGCGGGACCTACTTCTGAGGCTCCACCCTTGGTCATTGCCGAGAAGCCGGCCGACGTGAGTAGGGAGGAGCAGGAGTGGGTTGAGAAGTGTCCGGTGCAGCCTATGGCGTGTGTTGTCACCGGAGATCCTGCATCATGGGAGTCACATTCTGGTCAACAATATTTAGATCAGCGGAGGAAGGGTACCGAGAAGGGGTTGAAAGTTGATGCGGTTGAGAGTTTAGTATCAGCGGACATTCTCGGGGACTCATTATTAGGACCACATTTCGAGTCTAGAGAAGACCCATTAACTGTTCCTGAGAAGGCAGTGGATGGGCTTAAAAAGACGATGAGACAGCAACGGTACGTAGAGAGAGAGCAACGGGAGGCCAAATTTAATGTAGGAGGGGGGCATGAGTTGTTTCGCAAACACTTGGATAGGCTTGCTCCTTCGGACATTCGTAAGTTGAAATTGGAAGACCCGGAGGTTCTTGAATGTGGTACCGGTGCTGTCGAGTTGAAGGAGGACAGTGTTGCACAGTCGAGAGATGTAGCAACGAGGTACCCTGACGCGTACCCTATGAGAAATGGGTCAGCGAAGACGGTGGTCCGAGGCTTGCTAGTGTATTTTTCCCGGTATGGTTACCCGCAGGAGATTCATGTTGTTTTGTTGGCTGCACGGGAGGTACCTGGGGAAAGTTTGGGATTCAGCCCTAATGAGCTCGTCTTTGGACACCGTGTCAGAGGGCCTCTCCATATGGTTGAAGAAGTATGGGAGGGCGCAGAAAAACCTTGTTCTATGCTCAAGTGTGTCCTCAACAGTCGAGAACGGATGTTGCGTAGTCTGGAGTTGGCTGGCCGTAATTTGACTAGCTCTCAGGCCCTCAGGAAGGACAGGTACGACCTCAAGGTTGAACTCAGGGAGTTTCACGTGGGTCAGGAGGTGTTGACTCTACTGCCCCTTGTAGGTCACCCCTTATCCGCGAAGTACACTGGTCCTTATAGGGTGGTGGAGGAGCTATCGGACCTGGTTTACTTGGTAGCCACTCCAGACAGACGGAAGCGCAATCAGTTATGTCATGTTAATCCCATGAAGGAGTATGGGAGGCACCCCCCTGAGCCTCTCACTGTGCCTGTGATGACGTTTAGCAGTCAAGGTGGAGAAGGAGAACGGGACAGTCAAGCTCAGGTGGAGGATAACTGGAAGGATAAGAAGTTCAATTGGGCGCCTGAGTGTGAGAAGGTGTTTAGAGAAGTAAAACACCTGTTGTGCACTCACCCGATCCTCAGGGCCCCTGACTTTAGCCTACCTTCCCAACTAGCAACGGAGGCTAGTGGTGTGGGGGCTGGTGCCGTCCTTGTGGAAAAGGACGATGATGGGCTGGAGCATCCTGTTAGTTTCTGCTCGGAGAAGTACAATTCGGCCCAGTGGAGCTGCTCTGTTGTCGAGGAGGAGCTGCTGGCGGTTGTACTTGCTCTGAGGCATTTCGAGGTCTGTGTTCCAGCCTATGGTCCGGTCGTTGTAGTTTACCCAGATCATCACCCTCTCAAGTTCTTGGACCAGTTTCACAATCGGAATATGAGGCTGACCAGGTGGTCACTAAGGTTATTGGTATATAACCTGGACATACGCCATATTGCCAGTTGTGACAACGTGGTTGCAGATGGTCGTTCAAGGGTATATGATCCTGGGTAGATTGACACACAGGTAGCCTCCTGCTTTAGTTTGAATAGTATTTTGCGCTTGGTGCTTGTTGGCTCGCGGTTGTAGCCCAGCGCATTGGGTCGTAAAGCAGGAGTTGAGCGTTTGGTATAGAAGAAAAAACTAGGCTTGCCCCTATAGTGCAGCCGAAATAAACAAATTAAAAACATAAAAATCAAATAAAAAACTTTCTTTGATAGTTGAATTTTTTCAGTATGTTATAGCAGTAATTCTGAGTTGCACTCCTCTCAGAATGCTGGGCTAGAGAAGCTCGCTCTTGAGGAGCATAACTACATATAATTTAACCTATTGTGTTGGGAGGGTTATAATTTTGAAAAAATGTTTTGTTGAAGAACTGTGCCAGATATTTTACTGCCGCTGGGTGATGGGAAGTGGAGATATAGCATGGGTTCTAACCATCAGACTTTTGTGATCCTTGGGGCCTCTGAGAAAAATCTTGGGGGGGGTGTGACGTTGACCACTCCGTTAGAACCGCATGGCTTGTCCTACAGTGACTCACTAGGATCGCCAGGGCAGTGGATGGGGCTACAGTTTATGTATTAGAGTGTGCTTTATTTCATATGAAAGCTCGTGTCATGGGCAGTCCAGAAAGGCTCTTTGTTTTCGCCCATGTCAAGGCTTTATATATTTAATTGTAAAGTATATGTTTTGTCATTAACTAGTAATGATAGGATCTGGGAGAGAGAGAGGGAGTAGAACAGAGTGAGAGGGGGCGCGCAGTGTTTTTTGTCCCGCTCGATGACGTCACGGCTGGCTGCCTCGCGGGGGTTGGTGGAGGGAGGTCCTTACCATGCTGTGAGCTCTTGTTAGTGGCCAGATCACTTGTAACTGCTGTTTTCCCACGCGACTCGAGCTAGTGCGAGTATATATACTGGTTCCTCGCCACTCTCTCCCTCAGATCTGGTTTCTAGAACACACCCATCTTTTTGTCCCTTGCTATCTATCCCCGCTCCGCACCTGAGAACCTTTTCCTCTGCCTATCTCTCTCATTTTCCATATCTTTCACCACCTTTCTATTAACATTATATCCCCTCTGGTTAACTCTGCAAAATCAGCTTCATGCTGGCCAGTTGTATTGTGTGTTAAGGTCTGATATAACCTGTGTATGTTAGTTGTTAAGATAAGTGGATCACGAAGCATTGGTTGGCTTTCATATTGCCGCTTCCTATAATTATTAGTGTTCTGCTGGATTAGATAATGCTAGACTGGGAGTCTGATATAATAGGTATTGTTTCCTATGAGTGCTGGCTTTAGTTAAAAGTGGCACGACATATCTGAGAACTGGAGTTGATTGAGTAAATTCTAGTCTGTGTGCCATTGAGAGTAGAGCATGCACGAATGAGGGCTTTTTGCCTATACCATTCTGCACTGTTCTAGTCTTGGTTGTTTGTCTTTGAGGTTCGCCAGGAGAACGCTTAATACTTCGGTATTAAGGTTTCTCAAGAGAGCTACCCTTCATTACAACGTAATATTTGACGCACAGACTTGAGATTTGCACTAGGCTATGCAGCATGCCATGCGCACCAGTATCTCGTATCATTGACTCTAGCTAGACTTTATCAATCATAGTAGACATTAAGTATATTAACCTAATTACTCTTTTTATGCATACCCATTTATGATTACACAAGCATTTCGCAGCCTAGTTTGATGTATTGAGACACAAACGACTTAGGCTCTTTTTGTTGATAGGAATACTGCATTGTGGCGATTATTATTAGTGTTGTAGTGTTTAGGATATTCTTGGCTCCGACGGCATTATATATTCTGCCTTTTTGGTGTGCATAGCCTGCACGAGCATTGTTCCACTGCCTGCCTTTTTGGGTTCCATTTCCGATACAAGCATCTTTATAACATCTAACATTTAAAGAAGATTCCTTGTTAGTGTTGAAGGACTTTAGTGCACTTTCTTTCATGCAGGAGTGCCTGACATTTATTGATTAAAGTAACGTAAGCTGTAACTTCTCTTACCACCTTACTTTGTATACCATAACCAAGCACCTTCGGTTATAGGTAGTAATAGGCTGTTTTCACATAACATTAAGCCTAGAGTAGATGCACATTTATTGAGAGTTTGATAGCCTATTATTGCATATAGAACTCTGTAGAGTATTTGTGTTCTTTGTTCACTGGGAATATACTTCAGAGGTTGGAGCTAGCGCTTTCCGTTGTAACATTTATGCCATTACTAGTCCAATGAATAAGAGCCCTGATATATTTGAACCCCAGTCGTAACAAGGGTTAAGCTAAATGGAAATTTTTTCTTATTAACTGACCTTCGCATTGACCAAATGGATATACCTGTGATATTTGGTGAAAATCCATCAAGCGGTCTAGGAGGAGTTTCCGGACAGACAAACAGACGACGACCACAGACAAGCTGTCTGGTGGTGCACAGTATACGGGCGGGATCTGTGTGCGCGATACCACTCTGCTTCGCAGAGTTTATATACCAATATAAAAATGGAAATAAGTTTATCATATATAAACATTTTCATTCCATTGCAAGTTTTGAATGGTTCATATCCCTGCAATATGAAGGAGGGCGGCTAGAGAGTATCTTAAACGTGTTTTTGAGATGCAGGGGTAATTAACGGAAAATGTAGTAATGTAGACAAATTAAAACCCTTACGTGTAACTGCTAGGTGGCTCATATTATTCATATGGACTACTTTCCTGCATTTTTGTATTACTCTTAATTTGTACTTTAAGGAACAGTATATACTTTTAATGAAACTAAGGCGAAACATATGTGAAAAATGTAATATAATATAATTATGTACAAACATGTAATATTTATAAGTCATACTGTTCCATTAGTTTCTTGACCTTAACTGTGCTAACGTTATCTCGCCATCCTAAATTGGAGTAGAGTAGGATAAGATAGATAGTTAAGTTAGGTTCTAATTGATAAGTTGATAAACAAAAGGATGAATTATAAATAGTTAGATTAGCCTAGGTTAGAATACCATGTTTTAATTATATGGTTACCATCACATGGGTTAAGCAAGAATATGCTTAATCTATCTATCTATTGCCAAACGCTATGATCCCCAAAGGAGTAGACACGAATAAATCGCCCCATGTACTTCTTTCAGCCAACTCCCCTCCTCCCAACTAACACTGCTTTCACCCATATACCTATTAACTCCATCATTCCACTTCACTCTCAGTCTGCCTCTCCCTCTCTGTCCTTCCACTTCATTCTCGTACACTCTCTTAGTCATTCTCTGGCTTCCCATATGTTCCACATGGGAGACTCATCTCAAGGCATTCCTTTTCAGACTTGCCAGCACATCCACATCCACACCATACTGCTCTCTTACTTCCTCATTCGTCTGTCTATCCCTCCATGTAACTCCACATGTTCTTCTCAAGTAACTAATTTCCAGCCCTCTCACTCTTGATTTGTGCCTTTCCACAAAGTCCATGCTTCACTCCCGTACGTCAATGTCGGGATTACCACACTATCATGCAATGGCGGAACATCGTTATGGGAGGAAATTAAAATAGCATCAAGGTTTAGCAATGTGTGCATTATGGGGGATTTTAATTTTCCGAACATTGATTGGCACACCAAATAGGCGACTCCGATTCAGTAGAGTTTATTGAGGTAGTACAAGATAGTTTTGTATTTCAATTCATAGATACGCCGACTAGAGGTATTAATATTCTTGATTTAGTTTTCAGTAACAATGAACATAATTATGATAAATGATGTAGAGATTGGTGACCACCTAGGAAATAGCGATCATAAATCTATTTATTTTAATATACAATGGACAGGGAATGCTAAAAAGAATACGTCACTTATCCCAGATTTCAGAAAAGCCGATTATGGTGGGCTAAGAAGAGACTTAAGGGTGGACCCTATTGTTAAGCAATTAAGTCAGGATATGCCAGAGTTAAACTTGCCACCTACATATAACCAGTTTATTGCTTCACTCCACAATGCTCAAAATAAATATATCCCTAAAAGAAGATTTAGATCGACGCAGAACCAACCACAATGGATGACTAATAAGCTAATAGATCTTATAGGAAAAAATAAAGGAATATATAGAAAAATAAAGAAAGGCGAAAATAATTTACATATTATACTATCAGACTCTATCAAGACAGGTCAAAAAAGAAATCAGGAAAGCAAAAAGAAATTATGAAATAAGGATAGCCAGTGACTCAAAAAATAACCCTAAAGCTTTTTACCAACAATATAAATCTAAAGTTAGAGATGTAATAGGCCCCCTAAAAACTTCAATAGGAGAAATAACAGAAAATGATTTAGAAATGTGCAGTACATTAAATAGTCAGTTTCTTTCCGTTTTCACTAATGAAAATTTGGCACAGATTCCAGAAGTCAATATGGTATATAGTGATAGTATAGAAAATATGTTAAGTACAGTTAGTATAAGTAGAAATGATGTGCTTAAGGAAATTGACAGACTGAAACCTCAAAAATCGCCTGGTCCTGACGAGGTATATGCTAGACTCTAGAGTATTAAAAGAATGCAGAGATGAGATGAGATGCAGTTCTGATGAGTGATAATGAATGGGAATTGCAGGACTGGTAAATGAGTTTGGAACAGTGTGCGAAAAACGGAATTTGAAGGTAAATACGGGGAAGAGCAAGGTTATGGTCTTCGAAAGGGGTGAAGTCACAGAGTGTGAGGTGAAGCTGAACGGTCAGGCTATGGAGATCGTCAACTCTTTTAAGTATCTGGGCAGTGTGTTGAGTAAAGATGGGACTATGGATGAAGAGGAGCGGGAGAGGGTACAACAGGGGAAGAGGGTTGTAGGAATGCTAAAAGCAGTAACAAGAAATAGGGTGGTCAGTATGGAAGTGAAAAAGTCCTTGCATGACAGTGTGGTAATCCCGACACTGACTTACGGAAGCGAAGCATGGACGTTGGTTGAGAGACTCAGACCAAGAGTGAGAGCAGTGGAAATGAATGACTTAAGGAGTGCTTGCGGAGTTACATGGAGGGATAGACAGACTAATGAGGAAGTAAGAAGGAGGTGTGGTGTGGAGGTAGATGTGCTGGAAAGTGTGAAAAGGAACAACTTGAGATGGTTCGGCCATATGGAACGTATGGAAAGCGAGAGAATGACTAAGAGGGTGTACGAGAGCGAGGTGGAGGGACAGAGAGGGAGAGGTAGACCGAATATGAGGTGGAAGGATGGAGTGAGGAACTACATGAACGAAGGCGGTGCTGGTTGGGGGGAGGGGCGTCGACTGACTGGGGACAGAGGTGCATGGGGGCGGTTCGTTCGTGGCCACCCCTTTGGGGATCACGGCGTCAGGCAATAGATAGATAGATAGAGATGAGTTAAGTAGCCCACAAGTCATTAGAAACAGGTTTAGTTCCAGAAGCTTGGAAGCTTGCAAATGTAGTTCCGATCTTCAAAAAAGGTGATAAATCGATAGCATCCAATTACCGTCCCATTAGTCTCACATCAATCATAGGAAAGTTGCTAGAGTCTATTATTGCTAGGAAAATTAGAAGCCACTTAGTAAAATTTAACTTAATAAATTCTTCTCAGCATGGATTCACTCGGGGACGTTCTTGCCTTACTAATTTGCTTAGCTTTTTCTCAGAGGTATATGAAGCAGTAGATAGTGACAAGTCATATGATATTATATATTTAGATTTCAGTAAAGCTTTCGACAGAGTCCCTCATGAGAGATTGATGAGAAAGGTTGAGGCACATGGAATGGGAGGGTCGTTGTTGGGATGGATTAGGTCATGGCTAATTGGTAGGAAACAGAGAGTCAGCATAAATGGTACCAAGTCAGAGTGGGGAGCAGTCAAAAGTGGTGTCCCCCAGGGATCGGTATTAGGTCCCCTGTTGTTTCTTATATACATAAATGACCTAGATTTAGGTATAACTAGTAGGATAAGTAAATTCGCAGACGATACTAAAATGGGGAGATCAATTGTTTCAGATAGCGATATAGAGTACCTCCAAAGGGATCTAGATACCTTACATGAATGATCAGTAAATTGGCAGATGAAGTTTAACATTGACAAATGCAACGTATTAAAGATAGGGAAGATGCAAACAAATGTTAAATATAAACTAGCTAATTTAGAATTAGAAAATTCAGACTGCGAGAAAGATCTAGGTGCGTTTGTTAGCAATGATTTGAAGCATAGAAAACAGTGTATAAGCGTTCGTAATAAGGCAAACAGGATTCTCGGGTTCATCTCTAGGAGTGTGAGTAACAGAACTGCTGATGTTATCTTAAAACTTTACTTGTCATTAGTGAGACCCCATATGGATTATGCTGTCCAATTTTGGTGTCCTTATTACAGAATGGACATAGATTCATTGGAGAGAGTTCAGCGTAGAATGACAAAAATTATCCATAATATTAGAAATCTTCCGTATGAAGAAAGGTTGAAGAAATTAGGTTTACATTCGTTAGAGAGACGCAGAGTTAGAGGGGATATGATAGAGGTATTCAAGTGGGTTAGTGGGATTAACAAAGGGGACATGACAAATGTACTAAAGCTCAGTGATAGCGAAAGAACTCGTACCAATGGTTTCAAATTAGATAAATTTCGTTTCAGAAAAGATATAGGCAAATATTGGTTTGGTAACAGAGTTGTAGATGGGTGGAATGGACTACCAAGTGCTATAGTGGGATTAAAAACGGTAGGGAGCTTTAAGATAAAATCGGATAAGCATATGGACGAGAAGGGTTGGGTGTGAAGGGGGATCAGCCGGGTTGGGCCAATCAGCGCTCTGCAGACCCCCGTAATCCTGCGTTAATCTCTAACCGTTTTGGTAAGTGATCCTCAGGGTATTAGAGTGTTGAGCCTATAATTGGGCTTTGTAGTTGGGGTTGTGTGGGACAGGGATCTACCTTGCTTAGGCCGATCGGCTTTCTGCAGACTCCCATTTTCTTATGTTCTTATGTTCTTATGACTTTTATACTTCCATACTGGCTGCCCTATTCCTTGTCACGGCTTTCAGCATTCCTACAACCCTCTCCCGCACATCATTCCTCCATACTCCCATCTCTTCTTATCACATTGTCCAAATACTTACATGAGCTGACTTTCTTCATAACTTTACCAATCAACCTCACCTCACGCTCTGTGACTGCACCCCTTTCTAAGGTCATAACCTTACTCTTCCCTGCATTTACCTTCAAGTTTCATTTCTCACATACAGTTCTAAACATATTTACCAATCACAGTATATCCCACTCATTATCACTCAGAAGGACTGTATCATCAGCAAACAGAAGTACAGGCAACTTTCACATATTTTGTTCCCTTATCAGGGGTACACCAGCATTCACTGCTCTTCCTTAAATGTCTTTCATGACTCCATCAATATGAATATTGATCAACCATGTGGACATCACCACTCTTGCTTTAAGCCAACATCCAGATAAAATAACTCGTTCTATTTATTCTCTGCACGCACTGCCGCCTTTGCACTCTCATACATGCTTTTTCACTGCTTTCAGCAACTTACCAGCTACTCCGTATATTCTCAGTACTTTCCACAGACCTTCTCTATCAACTCTGTCATAGACTTTCTCTAAGTTCATAAAGGCAGCATACAACTTTTGTCCCTTCTCCAAATATTTCTCAAACAACCTATTTCAAGGTAAAATCTGATCCTCACACCTTTTTCCCTTCCTAATCTCGCCCTGCTTTTCACCTATTAATGTTTCTGTTCTCATTCTCACTCACTACCCATATGATGAACATATGAAGTTGTGTTGTGCATTTCTATAGCTTAGTTCCTATCATCTAATGCGCCCAAATTAAACTGACTAGAATTCGAAGCTACTGTACCGGTATATACGATATTGAATATGCCTTGGAAAAGTTGCAGGGTACTGCAAAGCTAAACACATATAAAACCCATTTGCTTGTTCATTAAACTACTCGCTCACCCCCTATCGCCAGTTTTTCGTGCTCATACTTACCATGGACCTTGACGAGTCCCCTGGTGAGAGACATTTCATTCTTGGCGACACAATGATAGTCACCGAAGTCTATGCCCCGGATGTTTATGATGTTGAGGTGCATGGTGCTCTGTAGAGAAAGTAGGAAATATACTGTACATATATTTGTAATCCTTTGAAAAATATTATTACTACACTGAGCTTACATTTTTCCATCCTGCTTTCAATATTGTGTTGATAGTACAGTATGTAGCCATTCAAACTTTCAATAGCCTTAAAGGTGGGGGCTCATGGGTTGAGATAAACATGGAATGATAATCGCCAAGCTGTACATAATTATCTTGCAAAATGCAATGGCACTGAAATAATTATTAACAATGGTATAAAGGATTTTGTGGATCGTCTATACCGGGCCTGTGACGTCACAACAGTGAAAGTCCATCATCCAGTCTAGGCTAAGGATACTGGTGTGACGTCACTATGACGTCACAGGCCCGGTATAGACGATCCGCAATATCCTTTATACCATTGTTAATAATTATTTCAGTGACATTGCATTTTACAAGATAATTATATGCAGGTTGGCGATTATTTTTCCATGTTTACCTCAACCCATGAGCCCCCACCTTTAACATTGACTTACTTTAGCTTTATATATTACTATTACTCCTCCCAGTAGGTATCAATAGTATCAGTAACGCTGTTTTACTGATAATGTCACCTACATAAAACAAATTAAAACAATATTTCATCAGTTACAAAACACTTTACATCCTTTAGTTTCACTTAGTTTATACAGAGCTTGATAATGTAGTGTTCAATATCATCGGCATGTTAGTGAATTATTTGCATCTCTGTGGTTTTGTTCTCTCTAATGATCTCAATCTTGATCCTACTACTGTTATCAAATATTTGATAATGGCATTACCTTCCATGCGATGTCCGGGTTCTGTCGGTAGTATATGAGATGCTTGGTGGAGTTGTGAAGTCGCCTGCCATGTTGATCCTCCCAGTGGCCATCAGCAGCAGGGTAGGCCTCCACCTCACACTCCAGCCTGGCCGTCGACCCATTGTATGTTACTACCTTCCAGTTTTGGACCTTGATGAATGGTTCAACTGAAGGGAAGATAATTTTGGATTATTCAATTAATTTATCTGTTTGCTAAATCTCCTATTCCAGCTTGGCCGTCTATTCATTTTTCGGCACTACCATCCAGTGCTATATTTTAATGGACGGCTTAACTGAAGGGAATAGAAATACTGTATTATTTTATATTGGTTATATGTCTATTAATCTTGGTCAGTTTATCTAAGGCTACCCTATCCATTAACTAGTTGAGTCATGACCTTCCAGTTTCATGCAGGGTGTGCCCTGGCAAACAGCTCTAATGAAGGGAAGATAATTATTGAGAAACACTGAATTGTTCAATAAACTTAAGTGACTGTTTATCCTTTACAGCTTTAACCTCACACTACAATCTGGCAGTCCAATGGCTGTCGATTCATTATGCAACACTAACTTTCAGATGTATTCCTATTGTACATGAAAGGGTCACCGAGAGAAAGATGTGAGACAAAGAATGAATGCAGTTTAAAGACTAATGTCATTACCACCAAAAACAAAGAAATATAAAACCAAAAGAATATAACTAAAACACCAAATGGTCGATAGAACAGTGGTATTGTAAATGCTAACTTCAAAATCTATACGTAGTTAAAAAAAACTCGGAAATTAGTGCAAAACTATTAATATCAAAAAGTGTTGACAGTCATGAATCATACATAAAAGTGTTGACAGTCATGAATCATACATAAAAGTGTTGACAGTCATTAATCATACATAAAAGTGTTGACAGTCATGAATCATACATAAAAGTGTTGAAAGTCATGAATCATACATAAAAGACAAAGAATGCTGGTTTCTGTAATTAACGTGTCAGTGCCACGCACAGGATAACATGAATCATCTTCCAGTACAAAGCATAAAGGTAAACGCCACAATTCTTTCACGATAATATGAATAATGACACTGGTGTACCATAAGTCCTCTACGCTTGGACATTCAAACAATATATGTTTGATAGTCAAAGAGACTGAGACATTAGTCATCATAATATGATCTGAGTCGCCTTAGACATGAGAAACCCATGAATGAGACGAGAATACCCTTTAGAACAAATACCCCTTCCCAATGGCCAGAAATAAGTGGGGACATCACAGCAAAGGACATAGTATAAATCACTGTTCTAAAATATATTTTAACCAACACAAGTCCACCTCTGTTAGTATACAGTAGGAATATTGGATCAAAATCTCGGAAGGAAAATAATGATTATGAAAGAGGATCAGGAAGCGACTTAGCCATGTTGATCCACCTTTTAAATAATTATATTTGTCTTCTAGCCTCTGCAATGCCAATGTTGGAATCATAATAAATGTTCTAGCTAGCTATTCTGACAAAGCAAAATTTTGGATATGTGTACCTTTAATTATGTAACCACTTATGTGGTGAACAAATTATGCATGGAAAACTAGAAGTGAGCTTTAAAGCGATTTTTTTGGTTTCACATAATACCTTTGGCTGCAGCTACTGGTGTCACAAGATATTTTTGTTTAGTTTTCTTCAAAGACAAACTAATATACCAAGCATGATAGATTTAGTGAAGTAGGTTGCAATGTTTTCAATTAACAGTACATATGCTTATGCAATATATATATTATTTTTCTTTTACAGTATGGTACAGCAAAGGAGTGTGTATTTATACTAACAGTGAACTTCCAGAGCGAACGTCTTGTAGTCAGGCAGTGGGATGCCATTGTTTGCGTCACAGCGGTAGATGCCCGAGTGTTCCCGACTAACATGGGTTAGGTTCAACATCTGGCCCTCTACCATTATATCTGCAACACAGAAG
>JBAKBP010033789.1:0-21457 GCA_037953745.1 Lithodes maja | reverse complement strand
ATTGTTTCTGGAATAAAAAAAAAAAAAATCAGAATCAGCCAGTCCTGGGTGGTACATTTATAAATATTTAGCTGGTACTCAGCGGGTTAAGAACTGTGAAGCATAAATTTATCTCAGTATATTTAGTAATGATGACTGAAACGAAAGGAAACGGTCTCTGGTTTGACACCCGGTTGTAACAGTAACTGTCTACGTCACAAAGTCAGCACCCCCCCCCCCCCCCCCTAGTCGCCCAAGGGAATCATCAACCAGCCTCACCTGTCACCTGGCCCTTCACCTCACCTGTACCTGTCTCCCCAGATCGACGAGGGCATACAAGACACCCACAACAACAGAAACATGGTGGTGATGGGCTGGTCTATCAGAGTGAGAACTGAGCGATCTCTGCCATACCCATCGCTTACTCTGACTGTTCCTTTTACTTATATATTTTCTAGATCTCAAGTGACGGCGTCTCTTCCGTGGATTGACCTCCCAATCTACCAAGATTGGAAGCCAAAGCGTCACATTTTTCCTTTGCCCCTCAACTTTCTCTTCATAATTGCTGAGGGGCACAGGGCCCTGGGTGGGGCTTTGGTTTCCCGGGCGTTTCCGCACCCTCCTCAGCTCCCCGCCATGGAGTGGCTTCGGTCACCCAGGCTTTATTGTGGTCGGCAGGGAGGGTTCTGTGGGGCTGCTCGGTTATGGCCTTGGCCTTGCTCGGGGCCTTGGGGCTGTTCGGCCAGGCAGTCTGAGGAACAACAACAACAGAAACATGGAAGACCTTTTTACGCTACACCACCAGACAAGTGAGAAGTCAGTCAGTCAGTCAGTCAATAGCCAGCCCTTAATACCACAAGGGGTAGGGAGGATCAGCAAGAGACACGAGAAAGGAAACAGAGGTGACAAGAGAAGAACACATATAACAGTTCGCCCTCAAAAAACAGCACTCAAGCATTCAGAAGCACCAATCACTCATCAGCCCCCGAAATCAATGGAACCGGCCTTTGACCGAGAAATTTACACCTCTACCTCGAAGGGGGATCTTGGGGGTATTGTTTTAATGCTTGATGGGGGTCTAAGGAGCAAACTAAAAACCTCCACGTAAGGGGAGATTTACACTTGAGGGATTTTTTTCTGGACCCCTTTCTCCCTCATGTTTAGCCCCATTGCTTTTAAGATTTGAAGATAAGTTAGGCGATCTTAAGAACTTTCGCCTAATTTCTGTCAATTTTAAGACCGTTCGTGCAATTTAGGTGTCGATTTTTTCCTGGCGAGCGATAGCGAGCCTGTAATTTAAGAGGAACCGGCCTTTGGCCGGGAAATTTTTCTACCGAAAAATGTACAAATTTATCTTGAAAGGGGGTCTAGGGGGTGTAGTTTTTAGCTTGATAGAGGTCTAGGGAACACCTAAAAACCTCCCCTTAAGGCGCTATTTGACTTATTCTGCTTCGCAACACGACTCCTATTCCGGTCGTTCAGATAAGTCATATTCTGCTTGTCGACCGAAGAAGTCATATTTCACTTGTCCCATCAGTACCACTTCTCCAGCAATGCGCCGCCCGAATGAGACACGAGAGAAGAAGATGAGGCCTGATAACGACAAGCTACTAATGGGGCAAACGTTTTATAATATCAAAAGCAATGGGGCTAAACATGAGGGAGAAAGGGGTCAAGCAAAAAATCCCTCAAGTGGAAATCTCCCCTTAACCCCTTCTGTACCCGCGGCGTCCTTCGGCTACTACTAGACAATTTTATTCAGCTTAAAAAAGGCCTCCAGCAATTAAAAGGCTTCGAACTATCTCACTTAACCCTTTTAAACTGCACACAATCCCCTTTAAACTGCACACAATCCCTTTTAAACTGCACACAATCCCTTTTAAACTGCACACAATCCCTTTTAAACTGCACACAATCCCCTTTAAACTGCACACAATCCCTTTTAAACTGCACACAATCCCTTTTAAACTGCACACAATCCCTTTTAAACTGCACACAATCCCTTTTAAACTGCACACAATCCCCTTTAACTGCACAAAATCCCTTTTAAACTGCACAAAATCCCTTTTAAACTGCACAAAATCCCTTTTAAACTGCACAAAATCCCTTTTAAACTGCACAAAATCCCTTTTAAACTGAACAAAATCCCTTTTAAACTGCACAAAATCCCTTTTAAACTAAACAAAATCCCTTTTAAACTGCACAAAATCCCTTTTAAACTGAACAAAATCCCTTTTAAACTGAACAAAATCCCTTTTAAACTAAACAAAATCCCTTTTAAACTGCACAAAATCCCTTTTAAACTGCACAAAATCCCTTTTAAACTGAACAAAATCCCTTTTAAACTGCACAAAATCCCTTTTAAACTGCACAAAATCCCTTTTAAACTGAACAAAATCCCTTTTAAACTGAACAAAATCCCTTTTAAACTGCACAAAATCCCTTTTAAACTAAACAAAATCCCTTTTAAACTGCACAAAATCCCTTTTAAACTGAACAAAATCCCTTTTAAACTGAACAAAATCCCTTTTAAACTAAACAAAATCCCTTTTAAACTGAACAAAATCCCTTTTAAACTGCACAAAATCCCTTTTAAACTGCACAAAATCCTTTTAAACTGCACAAAATCCTCTCAATATAGCTAGCATAAAAGGGAAACACGTCACCGGTACGTACAGACGGGGTTAACGTTTCCGCCAGTGCGACTAGGGTATAATTGGATATCATTACCATATAGCCTAAGCCTTTTTTTTTTTCTATAAAAAAAAAAAAAAAAAAAAAAAAAAAAGAAGGTCCCACCCCTTTCCCATATAAGTCTCCCACACATTAACACAGTCAATATTACAAAACTCCACACCGGCACTATTCTGTAAAACCTGTCACCAAAACACCATTTTAGTAGTCTTAACTTACAAATGATGCATGTATTAAACAAAAGATATCAAGACAATAATACATATAATAAAATAAAACAAGAATCTATAATAGCTTACCGTGCAGTAGTCCATTCCATTGCTTAATAAATATTATCAAATATTTACATAATAAATAATTGTTTTTTGGAAAAAAAAAAAAAAAAAATTATATATATATATACTGTATATATATATATACCGGTATATATATATATATATATATATATATATATATATATATATATATATATATACCGGTATATATATATATATATATATATATATATATATATATATATATATATACAGTATATCATATGCTTTCATTAGTTTATTCAAGTACATTGGGGTTTGTAATGGATGATTAATATTAAGAATGGGGTGTTCCTTAAGGGGAGGTATTTAGTTTGTTCCCTAGACCTCCATCAAGCTTAAAATTACACCCCCTTGAGTCCCTTTCAAGATAAATTTGTACATTTTTCGGTAGAAAAATGTCCCGGCCGAAGGCCGGTTCCTCTTAAATTACAGGCTCGCTATCGCTCGCCAGGATAAAATCGACACCTGAATGGCACGAAAGGTCTTAATATGGGGTGAAAGTTCTTAAAATCGCTAAACTAATGGGGCGAACGTTTTATAATATCAAAAGCAATGGGGCTAAATATGAGGGTGAAAGGGGTCAAGAAAAAAATCCCTCAAGTGGAGATCTCCCCTTAATATGTTCGCTTGTACAGTATAAGTGCTCTAAAACTGATTACGGTACTTCTAAACTCGAACACTTGAGCGGATAAGCTTTCTGGATCACCTTCGCCCTCGTGTTTAGCTCCGTTACTTTTGAGATTTTAAAGGCATTGGGCAATTATAAGACCTCACACTCCATTTTAAGACCTCAGCCCCATTTTAAGACCCCACACTCCATTTTCTTTGTCTTACGGAATCAAGTGACGCCGGCCTTAAGGGGAGATATCCACTTGAGGGATTTTTTTCTTGACCCCTTTCTCCCTCATGTTTACCCCCATTCCTTTTCTAATTTTAAGACGTTTGCCCCATTATTTTGACGATTTTAAGAACTTTGGACCCATTTCTGTCAATTTTAAGACCTTTTGTGCCATTTAGGTGTCGATTTTATCCTGGCGAGCGATAGCGAGCCTGTTATTTAAGAGGAACCGGCTTTCAGCCGGTTCATTTTTCTACCGAAAAATGTACAAATTTATCTTGAAAGGGACTCGAGGGGGGTGTAATTTTAAGCTTGATGGAGGTCTCGGAAACAAACTAAATACCTCCCCTTAAGCTAAACAAAAATCATAAACACTATAAATAAACAAATAAAGCACAATAAACAAATAAAGCACAATAAACAAATAAAGCACAATAAACAAATAAAGCACAATAAACAAATAAAGCACAATAAACAAATAAAGCACAATAAACAAATAAACAAATAAAGCACAATAACAGTAATGAAAAAAAAGAGAAGAAGAAGAATAATGTTCACGCAAAACTAAATTCTATTCATAACAATTTGGCCAGAGATCTTGACCCTTAACCTCTATATCTCAAATGTAATCATGCACTTCATCATATTTCCATGTATGAGATCACGGAGAGGAACAGAATATATGTGGGCAATTGTACAACAACATTAAGAGCCGTAAAAAGAGAGGTGCGCCCATTACTTAACCCGGGAACGGCGAGAACACTCTTAAGAGGTTTTGGTGGGCAAAGGCGACGATCCTCTTAAGAGGTAAGGCCTAATAAAAGCCTTTTAAAAGGCCCCCAGTAACACTTAAAAGAAAAGAAAAGGTGTTTAAGTGAGATAATTCCCCTCCATACCTTCTACCACTCCTCCATATGTGTAAAAATCCCCTACTTCCCTCCTTTAATTATCACCTATTTTTCCTCCTATTCCCTTGTTTATCGGTGTATTTACCGTGCCAATATCTCCAAACCGGTCCCAGGGTGTGGTCTTGTATGTCTAATGTGTGGGGAAAGAGACAGAGAGAGAGAGAGAGACAGGCTTCAGTCTGCCTCTGGGCTACAGAGAGAGAGGATGTACAGTTGGGGTCATAAGTCCCTTTCCACCCCTCGATCCCTAAACCATAGATTTGGCAGCGCTTGGTGAGCGACTGACTTTCTCATACAGATAATACATAGCGTCTGCTCCACATTTCACGACTGAACGGTCGGCCATAATTCCCGATTTCCACCATCCAAACACTATTCCACTTGTTTTATTGTTGTTACATGGTACTATCTTCATGTTAAACGTAAAATAGGCGCATATGAATAAGTAATAATGATATTTATCGTAAAATTATGATTTTAGGCGGGAATGAGGCCTAATATCGTCGCCTGGCGGTAGGGTGTTCATTACACAGAGCTCGCCTTTAAGTGGTTAAGAGGGTTACTTACGACCAAAGCTTCCTATAAGTGAATATATGTGGGCAACTGTACAATAACGCTAAGGGGGGTGACCTGCTTTCTGTTTCTCTCCTATTCTCTTTCTCTCTGGGTTGTATCCATTCGGTCCCATTCATCATACTGCTTTAACCTTTAAAAGGCGAGCTGTAAGTAGTGAACACCCTACTACTGGGCGGCCATATTAGGCTTCATTCCCACCTAAAATCGTCATTTTACGATAAATATCGTTATTACTTATTCATATGCACCTACTTTACGTTTAACATGAAGATATTAACAAGTAACAGCAATAACACAAGTGGGAATAGTGTTTGGAGGGTGAAAATCGCGAATTATTGCCGACCGTTCATTCATGAAATGCGAGGCAGCCGCGACGTACACCCTCCTTCTCCCAAGCCTGGAGGCAGACCGAGTCTCTCCCACACACTCTCTCTCAAAACCTGCACTCCATAGGCGCATGACCACACCTTAGAACCGAATTGGAGATGTTGGCGCGGTAAATAAACTGATAAACAAGGAAATAAGAGGAAAAATAGGTGATAATTGAAGGGGGGGGGGCGGGGGAAGGAGGGGGTTTTGACACATGTGGAAGAGTGATAGGAGGTATGGAGGGGAATTATCTCACTTAATCACCTATTTTGTTTTAAGTGCTACTGGGGCATTTTAAAAGGCTTTTTTTAGGCCTTACCTCTTAAGAAGATCGCCGCCTTTGCCCACCAAAACCTCTTAAGAGTGTTCTCGTCGTTCCCGGGTTAAGACGTAAATTTATCCCATCCAGGTGTCGATTTCTTCCTGGCGAGTGATAGCGATCCAGTATTGTATTAAGAAATCCGGCTTCGCCAGAGACATTTTTCTATCGAAAAATTTACAAATTTAGCCTGTTGTTGAAAACATTTTAGAATAAACGCTGGCTCGCTACCACTCGCCAGGAAAAAATCAACACCTGGATGGGGATAAACGTCTTAAAACAGTATGCTGAATGGGGCCGAATGGATACAACCCAGAGAGGGAGAGGAAAAAAAATAACGAGGTGGAACCCCTTAATTGAAGTAAAGAAAAGTGCCAATTACTTAAGAGGGCTACTTACGATCAAAGCCAAAGCTTCCTATTAAGTGTGTGTGGAGGAGGGGGGGGGGGAGAGAGAGGGAATAACATTATTACACATACAGTACATATCTATATAATACATAGGGCTATCAAATAAATGCATTAATACATATCAAATAAATGCACCAACTATCCAATTCTAGCGCTTCCCAAGCTTTCTGGCATCTAGCCAAAACCCTCTCCAACAATTGTTCTTCCTCGTCTTTCCCTTCTCTTTTCCACTCTGATGGCACAACCATCACTTCTTCCTCTGACAAAGCTGAACTCTTTGATCAAACTTTTGCTAGAATCTCCACCTTGGATGATTCCGGTGCTATTCCTCCCTCTCCACCCTCCTCTCTCCTACTTATGCCTAATATCCTAATCTCTTCTAAAGATGTACTTTCTACCCTCTCTGGGCTTAACACTAATAAGGCGTACGGTCCAGACGGTGTTCCTCCTGTTGTACTCAAAAACTGTGCTTCCGTGCCGACTCCCTGCCTAGGCAAACTCTTTTGTCTTCCCTTCTTGCTGGAAATTTGCTCTCATTCAACCTGTCCCAAAGAAGGGTGACCGCTCTCAACCCTCCAACTATCGTCCAATTGCTCTCATCTCTTGTATCTCTAAAGTTTTTGAAACTATTCTTGCTTCCAAATTTCTGAAACATTTCTCTTCTCATAATCTACTCTCAGATCGCCAGTATGGCTTCCTTAAGGGTCGCTCTACTGGTGATCTTCTTTCATATCTTACTAAGAAAGAGAAAACCTTGTTACCTTTAATGCTTCCAAACCCAATGTCTCCATCTATCTACCCGTTCGGAACTCCCAGAGGACTATCCATTACACTTCAACAATACAAAAATCAATCCTTCATCTTCTCTCAATATTCTCGGTGTCTCCTTTTCTTCTGCTCTCACTTGGAAGGACCATATTACCAGTCTCGCTAAGGCAGCCTCCCAGAAGCTGGGTGTGCTCAACTGCCTCAAGGGGTTCTTTACCACTGCACAGCTTCTGGTTCTGTACAGGGGCACAGTGCGTTCTTGTATTGAGTATTGTTCACATGTGTGGGGAGGATCCTCTCACACCGCACTCCTAGACAAAGTAGAAAGGAAGGCCTTTCGTATCATTAACTCCCGTCCACTCACCAACTCTCTGCAATCTCTCTCTCTCTTCACTGCAATGTTGCATCTCTCGCTATTCTATCGCTACTACAATAATCAGTGTTCCTCAGAGCTTTCCCAGTGTATACCACCTTCTCTACGTAGGGTACATAGTACCCGTCTTGCAACACAATCCCATCCCTACTCTGTGCAACTCTCCAACCCAAGAGTGAAATGCTATTCTCAGACTTTCTTCTATTCAACTGCTGAAATCTGGAACTCTCTCCCAGAATCAGTTTTACCCTCTTCCTATGACTTAAATTGCTTCAAACTCTGTGTATCCAGTCATTTTGGCTCGAACATCCCTTGATTTTGGCCCTGTCAATCTTTCAATTCTGGGGGAGGCACTCGCTAAAGGCAGTTCTGCCTTTTGTCTCCCTCACACAAATAAAACAAAAAAAATAATACAACACGTACCGGTACTGTATAATATATCACGTGACTATGCAGCAAAAAACATATATGACTATTTTAAGACCTTTCGCACCATTTTTTTTATTACAGTATATTCATGCCAAGTTATTAATATTTGTGGTTTTCGTTCATTCCTCTAGTTCACTTTAAGGGGAGATTTCCACTTGAGGGACTTTTTTCTTGATCCCTTTCTCCCTCATGTCTAGCCCCATTGATTTTGAGATTTTAAGACGTTTGCCCCATTAGTTTGGTGATTTTAAAGAATTTCCGCCCCATTCTGTCAATTTTAAGACCTTTCGTGCCATTTAAGTGTCAATTTTATCCAGGCGAGCGATAGCGAGCCTGTAATTTAAGAGTAATCGGCCTTTGGCCGGCACATTTTTCTACTGAAAAATGTACAAATTTATCTTGAAAGGGGGTCAAGGGGGTGAAATTTTAAGATTGCTGGAGGAGTAGGAAACAAACTAGAAACCTCCCCTTAAAAGCTTGATGGGGGTCATACAGGATTACATACATACAGGATTACATACATACAGGATTACCGGAACATGAATCAATAGACCAAATACACGGCCCATCTCCCCTTAATAACCATGGAACTAAACACTAAAGGGGGTGGTCACCGTTTTTTTTTTTTTTTTTTTTTTTTTTTTTTTTTCTTTCTCTTTTCCTGGCTTGTATTCATTCGGCCCCATTCAGCTAACTGTTTTAAGACTTTTATCCCCATCCAGGTGTCGATTTCTTCCTGGCGAGCGTTAGCGAGCCAGCATTGTATGGAGAAATCCGGCTTCGCCGGAGACATTTTTCTATCAAAAAATGTACAAATTTAGCTTGCTGTAAAAACAAAAATATATATATGCTGGCTCGCTACCGCTCGCCAGGAAAATATAAATACCTGGATGGGGGTAAACGTCTTAAAACAGTAGGCTGAATGGAGACGAATGGATACAAGCCAAAGAGAGAGGGAGAGAAAGAGAAAACAAAGCGAGATGGGCCTCCTTAGTAAACAGGGAACTAAACACCAACATTACACACTAGAACATGCAGAGGGCTACTTACGATCAAAGCTTCCTATGGGTACATGTAGGGAAGAGAGAGAGAGGGAGGGGGTAAGATTACTACACATACATATTAATACAATACATATACAGTATATATTACGTGACTGTGCAGCAACACATATATGGGTCACTGAAGCCGGTATCACTCTCACTCTTATAATTACCTCTCCAAAATTAGTTTTCTGCCCACAGCTAACACAAAGACAACTGCAGAGGTTGAAGTAACTAAACTAAAGGTTTCTAAATACCCCTGATGGTAACAAAGGCTTTAAAGTATCCCCAATAGGCTCAACACAGCTAACTCAAAGACAACTGTAGAGGTTGAAGTAACTAAACTAAAGGTTTCTAAATACCCCTGATGGTAACAAAGGCTTTAAAGTATCCCCAATAGGCTCAACACAGCTAACTCAAAGATAACTGCAGAGGTTGAAGTAACTAAACTAAAGGTTTCTAAATACCCCTGATGGTAACAAAGGCTTTAAAGTATCCCCAATAGGCTCAACACAGCTAACTCAAAGACAACTGCAGAGGTTGAAGTAACTAAACTAAAGGTTTCTAAATACCCCTGATGGTAACAAAGGCTTTAAAGTATCCCCAATAGGCTCAACACAGCTAACTCAAAGACAACTGCAGAGGTTGAAGTAACTAAACTAGGTTTCTAAATACTCCTGATGGTAACAAAGGCTTTAAAGTATCCCCAATAGGCTCAACACAGCTAACTCAAAGACAACTGCAGAGGTTGAAGTAACTAAACTAGAGGTTTCTAAATACCCCTGATGGTAACAAAGGCTTTAAAGTATCCCCAATAGGCTCAACACGGCTAACTCAAAGACAACTGCAGAGGTTGAACTAACTAAACTAAAGGTTTCTAAATACCCCTGATGGTAACAAAGGCTTTAAAGTATCCCCAATAGGCTCGACACAGCTAACTCAAAGACAACTGCAGAGGTTGAAGTAACTAAACTAAAGGTTTCTAAATACCCCTGATGGTAACAAAGGCTTTAGTATCCCTAATAGGCTCAACACAGCTAACTCAAAGACAACTGCAGAGGTTGAAGTAACTAAACTAAAGGTTTCTAAATACCCCTGATGGTAACAAAGGCTTTAAAGTATCCCCAATAGGCTCAACACAGCTAACTCAAAGACAACTGCAGAGAGTAACTAAACTAAAGGTTTCTAAATACCCCTGATGGTAACAAAGGCTTTAAAGTATCCCCAATAGGCTCAACACAGCTAACTCAAAGACAACTGCAGAGGTTGAAGTAACTAAACTAAAGGTTTCTAAATACCCCTGATGGTAACAAAGGCTTTAAAGTATCCCCAATA
Organism: Lithodes maja; assembly: GCA_037953745.1. Classification (NCBI taxonomy): domain Eukaryota; kingdom Metazoa; phylum Arthropoda; class Malacostraca; order Decapoda; family Lithodidae; genus Lithodes; species Lithodes maja. Next base: position 11,099 of record JBAKBP010033789.1, on the reverse strand, counting down.
GGCTCAACACAGCTAACTCAAAGACAACTGCAGAGGTTGAAGTAACTAAACTAAAGGTTTCTAAATACCTCTGATGGTAACAAAGGCTTTAAAGTATCCCCAATAGGCTCAACACAGCTAACTCAAAGACAACTGCAGAGGTTGAAGTAACTAAACTAAAGGTTTCTAAATACCCCTGATGGTAACAAAGGCTTTAAAGTATCCCCAATAGGCTCAACACAGCTAACTCAAAGACAACTGCAGAGGTTGAAGTAACTAAACTAAAGGTTTCTAAATACCCCTGATGGTAACAAAGGCTTTAAAGTATCCCCAATAGGCTCAACACAGCTAACTCAAAGACAACTGCAGAGAGTAACTAAACTAAAGGTTTCTAAATACCCCTGATGGTAACAAAGGCTTTAAAGTATCCCCAATAGGCTCAACACAGCTAACTCAAAGACAACTGCAGAGGTGGAAGTAACTAAACTAAAGGTTTCTAAATACCCCTGATGGTAACAAAGGCTTTAAAGTATCCCCAATAGGCTCAACACAGCTAACTCAAAGACAACTGCAGAGGTTGAAGTAACTAAACTAAAGGTTTCTAAATACCCCTGATGGTAACAAAGGCTTTAAAGTATCCCCAATAGGCTCAACACAGCTAACTCAAAGACAACTGCAGAGGTTGAAGTAACTAAACTAGAGGTTTCTAAATACCCCTGATGGTAACAAAGGCTTTAAAGTATCCCCAATAGGCTCAAAATTGCGTCAAGAACGTGAGAGGGTTACATTAATGGGAGGTTTCCACTTGAGGGATTTTTTTCTTGACCCCTTTCTCCCTCATGTTTAGCCCCATTGCTTTTGATATTATGAAACGTTTGCCCCATTAGTTTAGCGATTCTAAGAACTTTCACCCCATATTAAGATCTTTCGTGCCATTAAGGTGTCGATTTTTTCCTGACGAGCGAAAGCGAGCCTGTAATTTTAAAAGGAAGCGGCCTTCGGCCGGGACATTTTTCTACCGAAAAATGTACAAATTTATCTTGAAAGGGGGTTCTAGGGGGTGTAATTTTAAGCTTGATGGAAGTCTAGGGAACACACTAATAACATAATAGAAAGATAAGATAAATTATCAAATAAACACGGCCATCTCTTCTTAAGGGGAGTGTTACGACCGGGCACTCAGGTACACTAGGGCTCTTACACAGGACTCGAGTATGGCTCGCTGCCACAACGGAAACACACGATCCCAACCCCAGAGTACTGCCAGCCGAACAAAAAAACGCCACTACCCTCCAGAGTTCTATCTGCTATAACGGGGTATACAAGAACTCGGTACTAGCGTTTCACACAACAGACTAATAACAAGACGGGAGTTATCTAGTCTGGTCAACAATCAAACAAAGAAGAAAGTACTACAACACTAAAGAATAGTGTTGGCCGAAGCCGAAGTAATCCACCCTTGAACTAAGAACTTAAGAAGTCCTCCACCCTCTACTTCGGATCGGCACTATTACGTTACGTTAAACAATAGTCCTCGAGCATCAAGCAAGGAATCTTCTGATAAGTTAGATGCTTCTCGAATACTCATAAGAAGTAAGTATCGGATTTTGAACAGCAATTTAATGAATAACTCACTGGTAATTAAAGGCTTTAAATTGACATAAGAAGAATTATAAGAATAAGCAATAGGATATGGCAAACATTAAGAAGAAGTACTCCAACAATGCACTGGCAATAGCCTACTAAGATTGTGCTCGTGGGCCACTAATCTCTGAAGTAGCTAAGCGTGCCACACATGAAATCAATAGTGCTTAAACAATAATATACATAAGGAGAAGCTTCAATACTATACTGTATCTGCTGGTCGAGCAAAGTCTAGCTGGGATATCTAAGGTTAAGAGACAATGGCTGAGCAAGCGGCTCGTAGCCTAGCGAGGTCCTTAAGACTGTGCGGCCAAATTACGGTAATTGACGGGATGCTCTCTTGAGAGATCCAGATCACTAGTATCTGGTTCTCTCCTGGCGATCCTCTCAAAGTCAAGCAAATGAGATAGCACAGTGTTGGGTGGCACAGGCAAAAGCCCTCACTCGCAACACAGTGCTAAACTCACACGGTACACAATCAAAAAGACCACCTAGGCTTCCCACGTCTCCGTTGCAATTGTGCTGGTTCAACCAACCTAGCACTCATAGGAAATCACAACTCGAGGAACCCTATCCCAGTCTAGCATTACCTAAACCAGCAGAAAACAGGAACATGAATAATCGCACACAGGGAAATACATATACGAGTGCAACAAACATCAATCAATCCTATTCTAGTTAACCCTTCCAAAAATAGGCTATCTAACAGGCACTTATCTCGTGAGAACTCAAGCGATAATACTTTGGCTGACTAAATCTGCACCAAAGGGGTCATTGAGGTTATAAACAGGGACGAGAAGAGAAGAAGATAGGCTGTTCAGAGAGTAGAGAAAGTTCACATCAGTCGGAAGAATATGGATAGTTGCAAGGGATATGAGAAGTCGCTTTGCCTGATGAGTTCTGAAGCATGGTGGCAAAAACCTCTCTTTTTATACTCGGCCCTCTAGCGGCATATCTCAAACTACTTAAGGACCGCCCACTGGCAATCATGACGTCATATTCTCTCAATCTGGGATTGACAAAGAACTTCCCACGCGCTGAAAGGGAGGAAGGGAGGAAGGGAGGAGGGAATTAGGCCTACCGGCCCGCGTGGCGCACTCACCGACCCCACGCCACGTAATATCCCTCCTCTCATCATTACATACAAGTCCCACACACAATACTTATATCTAATGATATAAAATAGAACTCGTTGACTTAGAAGAAAACAAAATACATAATGATAATACTTATAGTACAACGGTTCACATAAACTGAGTTAGGAAACTCTACACAGACTACAGCCAAAGTTCCTGCCCTGACGATCCTAGCGAGAGTGGGGCCTGACTGGGCGTTCTGTACAGCATGCTCATACTCGACATGCGTCACACCTCCCCCAAGATTTTACTTGCTCAACCCTGAGCTAAAATCTGATATACAGAACCCCATCAAACCCCTCACACCCAGCGACCGCATGGCACTAAAACAACGCTGAGTTTATCACTAAAACACATCTTATAAAAAAAAAATTCACATTTCATAACTCCTCCCAACAATAGTAAAAGACACAATATCATGCTCCCAGAGCGAGCTTACAGCAGCTCAGCCGTTTGATAGTTCGTGGACTACTCAAACCTTATAGGCTATGACAAACTTATACAATTATCTTCATCAAAAAGAAAGAGTTTTTTATATGATTTTTATTTTTTTAATATGTTTTTTTCGGCTGCACTATAAGGGCAGCCTATTTTCTTCTATACCAAACGCTCAACAATCCTGCTTTACGACCCAATACGCTGGGCTACAACCGCGAGCCAACAAGCACCAAGCGCAAAATACTACTCAAACCAAAGCAGGAGGCTACCCGTGTGTCAATTTACCCAGGATCATATACCCCTGAACGACCACATGCAACCTCGTTGTCACAACCGGCAATATGGCTTATGTCCAGGTTATATACCAATAACCTTAGTGACCACCTGGTCAGCCTCATATTCCGATTGTGAAACGGGTCCAAGATCTTGAGAGGGCAATGATCTGGGTAAACTACACCGACCGGACCATAGGCTGGAACATAGATCTCGAAATGCCCCAGCGCATCATTGTCCTTTTCACTTTCATTCATCAGGCTCTGACACGTTGCTGGTGCATTCTTAAGTCCGTCAGGCACAACATTGCATTGGTAGGTACTCCCGTCCACAACAAAACCACATACCTCTTTAGCACGCTCGGACAAAGTTACAAGCAACGACCACTCACGACATTCCTTATCCCTCAGATCCTTCGTCCACACGTAATCCAGCTCTGCTTGCACCATAGGCTGTCGAGCAGGATTTATACGGCAGGGAATTAAACTGAGCCTTGCACTATCTCCAGCCTGCATGTCGGATTCTACCCCGTACCTCAGGCCTGGAGAAGCAACAAACATGCGAAAGTACTGCCATAGCCTAGTAAATAACTGCCTTGCACTGTCTCCACGAACAACATGCCTTGTGCCCTCCCACAACCCAGCCGAGACCGCAGCTTCTAACCTGTAGTCTCCCTCCTTCTCCACCTTCGTCCCTAGAACAGCCAGGTCATGAGAGGGACAATCAGTACCACCCGTGCAGTCACTCCCACAGTTCATTATTGCTAAGGCTTCCCCGCCGATACCGTACATGCGCACCCCCGCATTCCTTGTGACGACATCTGCCTGCGCAGCATCACCGCTTTCAGCGACATGGCCAGATACAGTCGGTCTATGGTAGGGCTGTTGCATTAGACTAGAGCAGCATTGGGAGGCTATGCGACGACCGGGCACTGCGATACCACAGCCGACCTTACCAATCTGCTCAATGTCCTCCTTTTGACCACCACCCTTGGCAGCCATGGGTCGACCCTGACCTGGCAACCATGCCAAGGCCTCGTCGCCCACCTTAAACCACCGAAACAACGAGGCTAACGGTCTGTTAACAGTCACATGACCTGCCTGCGGAACATCTCGCACCGCCCGAGTTGTGAGACTCAGGGGCTCGGCACGACCAGTGGGGTATGAACCGAGCTGGTGCTGGAGTGCTGCACACTGCTGCTCAGGCAGGTGCTCTAGCACTTCCACAGCCACCAGACTCGTGTCCCCCGCCCACTGCTTCGCCGAGACATGACAATCCCTACTCTCCTCCACCTGTGCCCTACTGCCCCCCTCTCCTTCTCCACCTTGGCCGCGGCAGACCAACGCAGGGACAGTAGGCTGCTCAGGTGGTTGCCTCACAAACTCCTCCAACAGGTTCACATGACATGCTTCCCCGTCCTCGTGTTTAATCTCGACAGCACCATTACCACACTTCTGAACTTCCGGATCCTCCAACTGCAGTTTACAAATATCTGAGGGAACCAACCTGTCTAGATGCTTCCGAAGCAACCCAAGTCCTTCCCCAATATCAAACTGAGCAACCCTTTTTTCTCTCCGTGTGCAACGTTGCTGCCCCGGAGTCTCTTCCGGCCCTACCTCCTCACTAACTGTGACAGGTCCTGGGGCCTCTCCAGACTCCAACATAGGTGCCAATACTAAATCACCCAGGAGAGCCGCCGAGTCAAAACTCTTAAAACCAACTCCAGCTTTAGCCTCCTCCTGTTGATCGTTCCTCTGCTGGTCTGAAGACGGAGGACTAGGCTGTGACACTTTAGCTGCCCGAGCTCGGGTGACAGCACACGCCATGGGTTGTGCCTGGCACCGCTCGACACACTCTTGTTCTCCCCCACTCACGTCGGCCGGCCTCTCGGCAACGACTAAGGGTAGAACCTCAGAAGCGGGCATTGCAAAGTCGTTGCCGAGAAGAAGGTCGACGCCCTCCACTGGCAGTTTCTCCACAATCCCAACATCCAATTCACGTGCCACACCATCCACCTCCAACTCCAACCGCACCAGCGGGTATGACCGAGTTGCATTAATACCCTGCACCACTACCACCCGAGCCGCATTTATAGGGTAGCCAGTCAAATTGTTCATCAGAGTCTGGGAAGCACCTGTATCACGCAAGACCTCTACTCCATGCTTGCGCCCCGCCCACATCACGCAACCCCGTCCTCTATGGTCGCAAAAAACATCCTGAGCAGGGTTCGAGCCTCTCAGGTGTTTCTGCATTGGCTGTGCCTCAGCCTCTGACGAACTGCCCCGGGCAAACTCAGAAGACTTCGGAGACACACCAATGTTGCAGGCCAAAGACACAGCTGCTGTAGGTGGTTTGCTAGGACAGACTCTTGCAAAGTGCCCCTTTTCATGACAAAGATAACACTCCAACTCCCCTCTGGGCTTCCCTTGGTACTGGGAAGGGCCCGGCCCCTTCTTAAATGGGACGGTGTTAGTCTTGTGGTCAGTCTTGGTATCATAGCTCTTGTACTTGTTTGCATAATGTATATCACTAACTCGGGGGGGTGGGGTGTCACGCCCCTTGTTACCTGCCTCACTACGCTGGGCAGACCCGCACCCACGAATTAATGATAGCCGGAGGTCAGCCATCTCAGCTGCCTCCTGTAGAGTTTTAGGGTTCTTTTCTTTAATAGTTAAAGTCATATCTGCACCAGTACACTTATAAAACTGCTCGAGCAGAAACAGCTCAGTCAACTGTTCGGCCGTCTCAGCTTTCTCAGAACGTGTCCAGTTAGCAAGTGCATCTTTTAAGTCCCGGGCATGTTCAAGAAAGGTCGCCTCCCTAGTCTTCGTAACACCCCGAAACTTCAATCGATATGTTTCTGGTTGCAACTCGTATGCCCGTAGGACAGCTCTCTTCAATACTGGGTAGTCAATGCAAGACTCTAAAGGCAGTGCATCATAAGCCTTCAGACCCTTACCCGTAAGTCTTGAGGAGACCAGAGCTGCCCACTTCTCTTCAGGCCAATTATGCTCCCTACACTTCTTCTCAAAACGATTAAAAAATTCTGTGACTTCAGTTTCACTAAATGCCGGCACCAATTTGACTAAGTGAGACAAGGACTGTTCTCTTACTTGGCCCTCCCGGCCCATCCGAATCCCTGTCGACTCTGCACGAGTCTTATCTAAGTCTATCTGAGCACAATATTTCTCGGAGTCGTATCTAAGCTCAGCCTCGTGCCTCCTGACCTCAATCTCATGCCTCCTAGTCTCATTCTCCTGCTTCCTAGTCTCATCCTCCCGCCTCCTGGTCTCAGCCTCAATCTCCTTCTCATGCCTCCTAGACTCATTCTCCATCTCCTGCTTCCTAGCCTCAATCTCAATTTTAGCAAGCTCGAGTTTAAATATCATCTCAGGAGACAGGCCGGAAGAGGGAGCCGCCACTACTGAAGGAGGGGGGGCAAGAACTGGGGAACCACCATACGCACCGCCCGAGGGCACTCCAATCTTCCAATGCTCATCCCTCTGTGGGAGAGTGCTAACCTCCGGCAACTGAGTGGACGGCACTGTGGGAGTCGAGTGAGAGGGGATCTGGGGAGGAACCCCCCCAAACGCCCTCTCCCCCGAAACCCCATGTCGCCCACGCAACACCCAGGAAATCAGCTCCCCCTTGGACATTCCTCCTACATTGGATAGACCCAAAACCTTGGCTATCAGGTGCAAGCCATAAACATTCACCCCAGTCAGCCTCTCCTCCGTCACATGGTACTGCTTACTCACAAAAAGTCTAGCATCCTCCTCACTAGTTACTAACGGCACCTCCTCACTTAGCATCTCTCGCTCCTCGTCAGTACTAGGGCCCGACATACTGAAGTTCACCAAAAAATTCTCGAGACAAAAGTGTTAAACTCCCTTATGCAAGCACTAATTACTAAATTAACTGGAGTCTCTTAAATGCTCTCCTAATTGCCTTACAAAAAAAAATATTCTTCAATATGTACGCTAAAGTACCAACAAACAAATGTTGTACAACTCTGCAAAAAATTATACTGTTCACAAAATCCTGGCAAGGTCGCCATTTGTTACGACCGGGCACTCAGGTACACTAGGGCTCTTACACAGGACTCGAGTATGGCTCGCTGCCACAACGGAAACACACGATCCCAACCCCAGAGTACTGCCAGCCGAACAAAAAACGCCACTACCCTCCAGAGTTCTATCTGCTATAACGGGGTATACAAGAACTCGGTACTAGCGTTTCACACAACAGACTAATAACAAGACGGGAGTTATCTAGTCTGGTCAACAATCAAACAAAGAAGAAAGTACTACAACACTAAAGAATAGTGTTGGCCGAAGCCGAAGTAATCCACCCTTGAACTAAGAACTTAAGAAGTCCTCCACCCTCTACTTCGGATCGGCACTATTACGTTACGTTAAACAATAGTCCTCGAGCATCAAGCAAGGAATCTTCTGATAAGTTAGATGCTTCTCGAATACTCATAAGAAGTAAGTATCGGATTTTGAACAGCAATTTAATGAATAACTCACTGGTAATTAAAGGCTTTAAATTGACATAAGAAGAATTATAAGAATAAGCAATAGGATATGGCAAACATTAAGAAGAAGTACTCCAACAATGCACTGGCAATAGCCTACTAAGATTGTGCTCGTGGGCCACTAATCTCTGAAGTAGCTAAGCGTGCCACACATGAAATCAATAGTGCTTAAACAATAATATACATAAGGAGAAGCTTCAATACTATACTGTATCTGCTGGTCGAGCAAAGTCTAGCTGGGATATCTAAGGTTAAGAGACAATGGCTGAGCAAGCGGCTCGTAGCCTAGCGAGGTCCTTAAGACTGTGCGGCCAAATTACGGTAATTGACGGGATGCTCTCTTGAGAGATCCAGATCACTAGTATCTGGTTCTCTCCTGGCGATCCTCTCAAAGTCAAGCAAATGAGATAGCACAGTGTTGGGTGGCACAGGCAAAAGCCCTCACTCGCAACACAGTGCTAAACTCACACGGTACACAATCAAAAAGACCACCTAGGCTTCCCACGTCTCCGTTGCAATTGTGCTGGTTCAACCAACCTAGCACTCATAGGAAATCACAACTCGAGGAACCCTATCCCAGTCTAGCATTACCTAAACCAGCAGAAAACAGGAACATGAATAATCGCACACAGGGAAATACATATACGAGTGCAACAAACATCAATCAATCCTATTCTAGTTAACCCTTCCAAAAATAGGCTATCTAACAGGCACTTATCTCGTGAGAACTCAAGCGATAATACTTTGGCTGACTAAATCTGCACCAAAGGGGTCATTGAGGTTATAAACAGGGACGAGAAGAGAAGAAGATAGGCTGTTCAGAGAGTAGAGAAAGTTCACATCAGTCGGAAGAATATGGATAGTTGCAAGGGATATGAGAAGTCGCTTTGCCTGATGAGTTCTGAAGCATGGTGGCAAAAACCTCTCTTTTTATACTCGGCCCTCTAGCGGCATATCTCAAACTACTTAAGGACCGCCCACTGGCAATCATGACGTCATATTCTCTCAATCTGGGATTGACAAAGAACTTCCCACGCGCTGAAAGGGAGGAAGGGAGGAGGGAATTAGGCCTACCGGCCCGCGTGGCGCACTCACCGACCCCACGCCACGTAATATCCCTCCTCTCATCATTACATACAAGTCCCACACACAATACTTATATCTAATGATATAAAATAGAACTCGTTGACTTAGAAAACAAAATACATAATGATAATACTTATAGTACAACGGTTCACATAAACTGAGTTAGGAAACTCTACACAGACTACAGCCAAAGTTCCTGCCCTGACGATCCTAGCGAGAGTGGGGCCTGACTGGGCGTTCTGTACAGCATGCTCATACTCGACATGCGTCACAGGAGGTATTTAGTTTGTTCCCTAGACCTCCATCAAGCTTAAAATTACACCCCCTTAGGTTCCTTTCAAGATATATTTGTACATTTTTCGGTAGAAAAATGTCCCGGCCGAAGGCCGGTTCCTCTTAAATTACAGGCTCGCTATCGCTCGCCAGGATAAAATAGACACCTGAATGGCACGAAAGGTCTTAATATGGGGTGAAAGTTCTTAGAATCGCTAAACTAATGGGGCAAACGTTTCATAATATCAAAAGCAATGGGGCTAAACATGAGGGAGAAAGGGGTCAAGAAAAAAATCCCTGAAGTAGAGATCTGCCCTTAAAATATTTCCAATTAGGATATCAAAAAGCTTCACATGGATATCAAATGGTATCAAATCCCACGGTACTTACCGCAGTCTTTGTCGGGAATATTGCCATTGGGTTCAATCCGGTCCAGGTATTCGTCTGAGAACCCGTTGATCTTCATGCCAGTGACAGACAGCTCCTCGTCGTCCTCGTCGTTCTTGGAGATGGCTGGAGGGATGGGAGGGTGGGGAGAGAGCTTGTTAGTTAAGCCTTCATCGTGGCATATACGGGTACATTATTTACTTATAAGTAAATAGATAGATAGATTGATATGCTGTGTTTATATATACACACATATATATAACTTCTTCACAGTAACTTTACACCAACCATTCCTCATTGTTTTTTGACTTCCTTCTCTATGCTGTTATGCAAAATGAGAACATAAACATACAAATATAATACAAAAGGTCGAAAACTAGCGATATATAGGGTTCTGACTAAGCTGTAAGATAAGGTTGTTGTTGTTTTTTTTTTTTTTTTTTTTTTTTTTTTTTTTAACTTTAACATCAAATCTTGTAAATAAAAGTATATTATCTTAAGGCGTTTGTTCTGGAGTCCTTCTCCCTCATGTTTGAGATTCTAAGATATTCTCCCAATCAGTTGGGCCAATTCTAAGACCTTTCGCCCCGTTACTCTGTCACTTATAAGACCTTTCGTTCCGTTTCTCTGTCACTTACAAGACCTTTCGCCCCATTTGTCACTTATAAGACCTTTTGTCCCATTTCTGTCACTTATAAGACCTTTCGTCCCATTTCTGTCACTTATAAGACCTTTTGCCCCGTTACTGTCACTTATAAGACCTTTCGCCCCATTTATCTGTCCCTTATAAGACCTTTCGCCCCGTTTCTCTGCCACTTATAAGACCTTTTGCCCTGTTTCTGTCACTTATAAGACCTTTCGTCCCGTTTCTGTCACTTATAAGACCTTTCACTCCGTTTCTGTCACTTATAAGACCTTTCGCCCCATTTCTGTCACTTATAAGACCTTTCGCCCCGTTTCTGTTACTTATAAGACCTTTCGCCCCATATCTCTGTCGCTTATAAGACATTTCGTGTAATTTGTACGTGTAATTTGTACGTATGTACTGTATGTATATACTCAGGCACATAAAGGCGATTTTAAGACCTTTCACCCCATTTGTTTGTCAATAGTAAGACTTTTCGTGTCATTTAGGTGTCAATTTTTTCTGGCGAGCGATAGCAAGGATGCAATTTAAGAGGAACCGGGACATTTTTCTATCGAAAAATGTAAAAATTTATCTTGAAGGAAGGTCTTGTGCACATTTTCTTACTTAAAGCTTACTGGAGGTCTAGGGAAGAAAAAAAAAAAAAAAAAAAAAAAAAAAAAAAAAAAAGTCCTGTTTGAATACCCATATATCTTGACAG
>JBAKBP010033788.1:0-21460 GCA_037953745.1 Lithodes maja | reverse complement strand
CATTTAATAGTATGACATAGGTTAATATGCAAGTTATATAGGAGTAAGATAATTTAATAGTATGATAGGTTAAATGCAAGTTATATAGGAGTAAGATTTAATAGTATGATAGGTTAAATGCAAGTTATATAGGAGTAAGATAATTTAATTGTATAGATAGGTTAAATGCAAGTTATATAGGAGTAAGATAATTTAATAGTATGATAGGTTAAATGCAAGTTATATAGGAGTAAGATCATTTAATAGTATGATAGGTTAAATGCAAGTTATATAGGAGTAAGATCATTTAATAGTATGATAGGTTAAATGCAAGTTATATAGGAGTAAGATCATTTCCGGTTAAATGCAAGTTATATAGGAGTAGATCATTTCCCGGCCAGGTCCTATTGCAAAACCATCGATGAATAATATGTTATAGTTTGGTTTATCTAATTGTATTGTCTTCTTTTAGTTAATTATTAGTTTTTACCATATGTACTGTAATATGTGTATCTTTTGTTGATATGACGTATGTAAAGCTTGTGTCACACGAGCCCTTTTTCGAGCAATATTTACGGGCAATTATGGTCTGGAAGCTTAAAATATTCCACTTTATCAGAATTCAGCTGCCTAACATAATCTATCTTCAGTCTAGTTTCTGATACCAGCGCCAAAAAGTCCCGAAATAATACGAGAAAAAACTTGCTCGTGGAAAATTGACGGAAAAAGCGCTCGTGTGACAGCGGCTTAACACTTTTCTTAAATGTTCAGGAGCAATTTATAGGGAGGCCTTCCTAAGGGTTAAGTGCCCCATTAATTACTCCTTCCATTCGTCTATACATTAGGCTACCATAGCGTAGTTGGAATATATGTTCATGCTCAGATTAATATGCAGGATTCGAAACTGCATAATAAAATCGTAGGTTTGTGCATATTTTTTAATTGTCTTGACAGCGTAATGCATAGTACGCGGAATTTCGATGTGAGTATCCTAGATTCGAGTCCTCGGAGTGCCACATGTATTTGTTGATTTCATTAATTGAGTTTAGATGTGAAGTTAGTTGGTGTAAAAAACATAATAATTATATATACATTTGTAATGTATCGTGCCACAGTAGTGCACAGCTTCACATCACCATAGATAAGGTCTTCACACACACACACACACACATATGATAATTTGTATTCTGCACATGCATCATTATTGTATTTATTTATTTTGTTTGTAAACTAAGCTTACCATCCTCATATCTGTACATCTCATGTTCATCCACTAAATTGTAAAATGTGTATTTTCAGCTCATGAGGCTGCCATTCTTTAATAAACCGTTTATTATTATTATTATTATTATCACACACACACACACACACACACACACACACACACACACACACACACACACACAAACACACACACAAACGTAGCTCCCCACACACTCTGACCCCTTACCACACATATACAATATACAGTATCTTACACTAAAAGACGTCATAAATACCCTCTCCCACACACACACACACACACACACACACACACATACACACAAGTGACACAGCACACACATTCATATACATCATATAATATCTATATATGTATGTATATGTATGTGCGCACGTACGTGTATATAGTATGTTCTGTATAATTTTATGAGTAAGTAAATAAATGTGTATATGTACTGTATATCACTTACTCTCATGGTTATTTTATGATAATTTTGTATTCTGCACATGCATCATTATTGTATTTATTTATTTTGTTTGTAAACTAAGCTTACCATCCTCATATCTGTACATCTCATGTTCATCCACTAAATTGTAAAATGTGTATTTTCAGCTCATGAGGCTGCCATTCTTTAATAAACCGTTATTATTATTATTATTATTATTATTATTACGTAGGCGCCCACACACACACCCTGATCCCCTACCACACACATACAATATACAGCACACAGAGGTACATCACACACACACACACACACTCACACACACACACATACACACACACATACACACACACAGATTATCTCATACTAATAAATTCCTTCACAATATAGACTGACTTACACGAGCAATATTAATTCACCCTCTCTCGCTCATGGCATTGACATTCATTTAATAAACATGCCCTTCCACTGCATGCATCTTTCTCTCTCTCTTGCTCTATCTATGTATGTGTATATACTGTATACTGTATATATATATATATATATATATATATATATATATATAACACGCACATACACACACACCTATTACCTTGCTAATTCTGCCTAAATGGTTAAAATATTAGCTGGGTTTACCTATTCCTCTTTAAGGTGTAGAGCTTAGTGGTAATAATATTTTGCCTAATTAAAATGAACACACTATGGAGTTTGTTGCTATCTGTAGATGCATTGTTTCCTTGATTTAAGAGAGCAAACGATTAGAGAGGAAGATTAATTTTTAGCATGATTAATAAACCTTAATTTATTTTATTTTCAGACAATGATGCACAAGAACAGACACTAGCACACATGGGTAAGTAACATTTGTGAATTTGATGTACAGTACTTATATATTTGGCTTTATTAGTATTCTATAGATATACTTTCATCGACAGCGTTCATCCTACTGTTATTATAATTGCAGGTAGCACAAACACCTCAAAGCTCGATTTAGATGTGGCGTAGGATTTCCAAATATATATTTTCACATAAATACAAGCACACACCAATTATTCCAACAGCTGGCAAACTAATGTACTGAACAGAACAGGCGTATTGTGTCGTATTTTTGAGCCTTCGTAAAGATTAAAATTTACTCCTCAATGCAAACTTCTTGCCAAGTATTAGGAAGAAGGTATGATTCAGTTTGAGATAGGTATATTATATGAAGTTCATTTTGTCATTTAAAAGCGTTGGATAGACACACGTCAATTATCAAATATCCCTTTAAATATTATTGCAGTTTGTATCTTAGAAATGTTAATCGTGTACAATCCAATTCAACATGAGAATAAACAACAAAAGTCAATCAAAATAGTATGATAACGTGTACCGGATTCAAGGCTCCAATACACTCAATGTTGTATATAGACCTTGGATACGCGTAGCCGATATAGTCCTTGGATACGCGTAGCCAATATAGTCCTTGGATACGCGTAGCCGATATAGTCTTTGGATACGCGTAGCCGATATAGTCCCTGGATACGCGTAGCCGATATAGTCCTTGGATACGCGTAGCCGATATAGACCTTGGATACGCGTAGCCGATATAGTCCTTGGATACGCGTAGCCGATATAGTCCTTGGATACGCGTAGCCGATATAGTCCTTGGATACGTGTAGCCGATATAGTCCTTGGATACGCGTAGCCGATATAGACCTTGGATACGCGTAGCCGATATAGACTTTGGATACGCGTAGCCGATATAGTCCTTGGATATGCATAGCCGATATTGTCCTTGGATACGCATAGCCGATATAGACCTTGGATACGCGTAGCCGATATAGACCTTGGATACGCGTAGCCGATATAGACCTTGGATACGCGTAGCCGATATAGACTTTGGATACGCGTAGCCGATATAGACCTTGGATACGCGTAGCCGATATAGACCTTGGATACGCGTAGCCGATAAACTGGCTCGTGTTACGCCGGCTTTACAATATAGAAATTTCAAAGGCACGCAGCCCCCTACAATACAGTGTGCCCCCCACCCCCTCCCACGCCAGTAACCCCACCCCCTCCCACGCCAGTAACCCCCACCACCTCCCACGCTTCTCCCCAAAAAAGCTTTCCTCCGGCCCTGGTCCATTGTAAGTCATAAATTTTTCTTTGTCGTCTTGTCGCCTGGAGAGAAACAGGCTGCTGGACGTCGTTTTTTGGACCTTAGACTTTATTTTTCCCGGCCTGTTTATCTGTTTTTGGGTTCCCGGACATCTCAACCAGTAGACCATTTCAATCAACAGCTCTCAACCAGTTCCAAATGGGTTCCCGGACATCTTAACCAGTAGACCATTTCAACCAGTAGCTCTCAATCAGTGCCAAATCAACCAAGACCAAACAAACCAGTGCCAAAATATCTCAACCAGTAGACTATTTCAACCAGTAGCTCTCAACCACTGCCAAATCAACCAAGACCAACCAAACCAGTGCCAAAATATAGTACTAACCTAACCTAACCTAACCGTATTGGTTGATTTGGTACTGGTTGAGAGCTACTGGTTGAAATGGTCTACTGGTTGAGTTGTCCGGTCACCGTCTTTTGGTATAATTTGCTGTCGTACTGAGGGTGTTAAACGTTCATGATGTTATTCTATATTTGTCTATGTTTTGAATAGATGTGGTGTTGTAATATGGATGTAATAAGGAGATGGGTTGGTGTGTGAAAGGGATCTGCCGTGTGTGGGCCAATCGGTTCTCTGCAGACTCCCGTCTTCTTATGTATTATGTTTTGTGATACTGGTAACTATTTTTTGGCGATCTCTCTCTCTCTCTCTCTCTCTCTCTCTCTCTCTCTCTCTCTCTCTCTCTCTCTCTCTTTCTCGCTAATAGGTCCTTGTTGATTAACTCTCTAAAAATAAGTCTGTGCTCTCTCTCTCTCTCTCCACTCAACTCCATTCGAAAAGAGTCTGGACATCCATTTTGAGAAGGCCCTTGTCGATTAGCTCTCCAAAAATAAGTCTGTGTCTTGATCAGGTACATGTTTCTTGGCAAATTGTGTCTTCACCTCTACCTCCTCTTCTGTTTGTATCTCTCTCTCTCTCTCCTGTATTTTGGGTTTGTTGATAACTTTGTAGTATGTGGGTATGGTAATTGGCTGCGTCTGTGTATTTGTGAAAGGTTTGTGTGTTTATGCATTTGCGTGAATTTGGTTGTTTATGGGAGCGTGAGTGTCTATACAGTATATGTGTATGTAGGAATATCTCAGTTTGTGTGTGTGTGTGTGTGTGTGTGTGTGTGTGTATGTGTGTGTGTGTGTGTGTGTGTATGTGTATGTGTGTGTGTGTGTGTGTGTGTGTGTGTGTGTGTACTTACTCTAGTTGTATTGCGGGAGTGAGCATGCTCGTTATTTGTGTGTGTGTGTGTGTGTGTTATTCACTTGCTTGTTTCGTCAAGGGGAATCCACGCAATGCGAGCTAAGCTCATTATTATCGCGCCTCCTTAACTGGGAATGTATTGCGTGAAATGCATGTTAAGTGTTTATGTATCGTTGGAATGGCTGTGGATGTGTGTGTAGTCTGTATTTTAGCCAATTGGCGACATCTGGAAACGAAGGCTTAGGGTTAATCTGTATGGTACCATTCTCACTACGGTACCAGTCTCACCCGAAGGCTTAGGTTGACCAGTAGCTTAGGTGAACCATATGATACCCATCTCGCCTTGTACCATTTTTGCCAACCCCAGATGGGACGTCACAACGTCGTCCACTTATTCCAGGTACCTATTTACAGCTAGGTGAACTGAGGCTAACACATGAAAGGAGACAAGCCCAATTTGTCTCCGCCCGGCCGGGGGATTGAACCCCCGATCCCTCGTGTGTGAGACGAGAGCGCTACCTACCTACTAGGCTACGGGCTGTGTGTGTGTGTGTGTGTGTGTGTGTGTGTGTGTGTGTGTGTGTGTGTGTGTGTGTGTGTGAACCATTCCCTTTAAAGGACTCGACAACTCCCACATTCACACTATTTTTACAACCCAACAACACTAACACCTCCTCACCCACCACCACCACAAAAACACCTCCTCACCCACCACCACCACAAAACAAAATAAAAACACCAATATCGTATCTACCTGCCATTTTTTGTTACAATGTATTATTGTTTTTTTTTTCTCTCTCTCTCTCTCGCTCTCGCTCTCTCGCTCTCGCTCTCTCGCTCTCGCTCTCTCGCTCTCTCTCTCTCTCTCTCTCTCTCTCTCTCTCTCTCTCTCTCTCTCTCTCTCTCTCTCTCTCTCTCTCTCTCTCTGACCCATTACCCCGCCCTAACACTCCCTGATGGAAAAGCAATGTCCCTTATTGACTTATCTGACGCGGCCCAGAGGAACCTTTACCTGGGCTCCTACTACTACCCCCGCCCTACCCTTACCTATCTCTCTCTCTCTCTCTCTCTCTCTCTCTATCTATCTCTCTCTCTCTCTCTCTCTCTCTCTCTCTCTCTCTCTCTCTCTCTCTCTCTCTCTCTCTCTCTCCATTCAACTAAATTAAAAAAAGAGTCTAGACTTCCTTTTTGAGGAGGTTGTAATAATATAGGTATAGGCTGACACATAAATAAATAAATACAAAAATAGGTTAAGCATCAGTAGTATAGGTTATAATATTTGCCAACTTCATTTTGTACTATAAATTTCCCAGTAGACATTTGTCCTCATTCTGCTGGGGGACTTGTTTCCCCAACTATAATTTAATGCTGACCAATGGTCGGAGGGAGTGGTGGGTGGGAAGAGAGCCTTCTGCTTTGTTATCTTTGCCTTCCACTTTGTAGCAAATTAATATTTTAGCATTAATTCCGGACTGCCTAGGAGGGACCGCAAGGTCTGTGTAGTCTGTGTATCTATGTAAATCTATGTAACTCTCTTGGACACTTTGGACAGCAGTGGTTTAAAGGTCAAGCAACCTCAAAGGGTCGCTAGAACTGTTGTTGCTTGCCTTCCTTTGTTCTCCTTTGTACTCTCACTATGCATCTATCTATTTATCTAGCGTGTTATCTCTACTAAGATTAAGTCCTGGTCACCTCACATGGATTGTAAGATCTGTGTGTCCAGTGTATATATGTGAAGCTATGTAAATCTCTCTCTCATTGGCTTATCTGACCCGCCCTTGAGGAACATTTATTTGGCTGTACCCAAGGCCCTATC
Source organism: Lithodes maja (assembly GCA_037953745.1). Classification (NCBI taxonomy): domain Eukaryota; kingdom Metazoa; phylum Arthropoda; class Malacostraca; order Decapoda; family Lithodidae; genus Lithodes; species Lithodes maja. The sequence continues at coordinate 14,642 of JBAKBP010033788.1, read as the reverse complement.
TTTACCTGGCTCTACCTTGCTCTCTCTCTCTCTCTCTCTCTCTCTCTCTCTCTCTCTCTCTCTCTCTCTCTCTCTCTCTCTCTCTCTCTCTCTCATACATCTGGTTGCCCAACTGTATATTCATTTTTTTTAGCATTGTTTTAAATGTCACTTTTAGGTCTATTTTGCCTTACCTGGCTTCCATTATTATTATTATTATTATTATTATTATTATTATTATTATTATTTAAAATAAATAAAAGCTCCTCAGGGATCAAGTTTTCTGACAGGTAAAAAAATATACAAAAGACTATATAATAATCTTGAGGTGTAATTCTTGTTGTGGGTGTGTCTCGCTCTCCTATCTTTACGTTGGCTTACCAGAGGCCCAATTTTCGCTACCTGAGCTTGTCGGCTTTTAATCAATCTTCCTTTCACTTACTTTGTCCTCTCTCTCTCTCTCTCTCTCTCTCTTCTCTCTCTCTCTCTCTCTCTCTCTCTCTGTGTGCATTGTCATGTTTTCTCTTTGTTCTGGTTTTCACTTCACCCCTTTCTTTTCCTTTCGCTTCGCTCTTCTCTTTTCTCTTTCTATTCGTTGTAGGTTTTTTCTTCTTCTCTTCATCCTCCTCCTCCTCCTCCTCTGCTTCTTCTTTTCTTCTTCTTCTTCTTCTTCTTCTTCTTCTTCCCTTTCTTTTCTTTCTTCTTCTAATATTCAAATTCAAATTCAAATTCTTCATTAAGCTCAATTTCTACATAATATATATTTACTCCAGTGCAAAGATCGAGCTGAGCCCGCAAAACAAAAGGCAACAGTGATACTGGAAAATATGGTACCGTACTGCAACTAATTGTTTATCGTATACAATCGATTGAATATTGATGTTACATTCCCAGTTGGTGTTTACATGGCCGGGACATTTTTCTACCGAAAAATGTACAAATCTATCTTGAATGGGGGTCTAGGGGGTGTTGTTCTAAGCTTGATGGTGGTCTAGGGGGTGTTGTTCTAAGCTTGATGGTGGTCTAGGGGGTGTTGTTCTAAGCTTGATGGTGGTCTAGCGAGGAAACTAAATGAATAAATGAATTAATATACCAAAAAAACAGCCACTGTCCCCTTAACCTCCTCGAGTTTACCCTATTAATTTCTATGCTGAATACTATTGATTGTTGACAGTCAAACTACAAAATGAACATCTATTCTATTCTATTCTATATACTCAGGCCCAATCCCCACTTTTCCCCTTTTTTTGTTTATATATTTTTAATAAAGAGTATAAGTGTGTCCTCAAATACTGAAAGGGTTAAACGGACAAGCAGCTATATTTAACCGGGTACAAGCTAGGGATACACAATGGCGTGTACGGGAACGCTATTGGTTTCGATCTCGGCATAGAAGTCTCGGAAGTCGTGGTGCGCTTTCATCCCTTTCAGTGGCTTCGCGGAAGGGGGGGGGGGGGAGGGGTCAGAATTAATGCTTGCTGTATCAACCTGCGTCCCCAAAAGGCAGAGACAGGGAGGGGGCGGGGGGAGGGGGGATTAACATTGTGTGGGGCAACGTTTCGCGGGGGTTATCAAGACATGTTGTTATATACGGTAATTATTGAGGGGTTTTGATTGCTGTTGCCATTTTCGACCAATGTATTTTTTGTTTCCCCTACACTAAGAAAACGCCTCCCCCAGACCCCCTTCAAACTACAAGAAAAAACGCACTTACTGTAGACTCCCTTCAAAATAAATATGTACATTTTTTAGTATAAAATGTTTGGCCGGCTTCTCCTAAAATGTAGGCTCGCTATCGCTTAGAATAAAATGACACCTGAATGGGATGAAGTGTCTTGTAATCGCCAGAATAGTGAGGTGAAACGTTTTAAAATCACCAAACCAATGGAGTGCAACAAGGCGGTTCCAGACAATTGAATCTCACGACTCGGGGAACATTGTGGACATAATTATATTTTTTGGGTCATGGAAGTGGAGACATTTTGTACCCTATCTGTACCGGTGACATCCTTTTCACTATATTCTAGCAACTACTAGACGATTGCATTCAGCTTAGGAAGGATGTCTACCAATCTAAGGGTGTTTTGGAATTGATTTTTTTAACTTCATGGAGGCCTAAGGAGCAAACTTTAAACACAAAAAATCATATGAATATCGACCCGTGGACATAGGACTTGGTGTGTTTGTGTGTGTGTGTGTGTGGGTGTGTGGGTGTGTGTGTGTGTGGGAGGGGGAGACGCTGGGGTGGGTGGGGGTGGGGGGGGGGTGGAAAGAGGGGCTGAATTACCACTCTGCAATCAAGTTCTTTTTAATCAAGGAGTGATATAATATTCATGAGAGGAAAAGGGGGGACGGGCCTGAGCTTGGAGTGTTTGAGTTGAATTTGACACTGAGTAGTAGGTATATAGAGAGGCCGAATCGGAAACTTAGGATCTTGATATTCTTTTTTCGAGTGGATGATGATTGTGTTGGGAGAAGATATGTATTATTCTCTCTTGATCTGTGTGGCTTGATAGATACATAGATAGGGATATATAGGGAAAGGTATAGGGAATACAATGTGAGTTGGCTGATTTATAGATTTAGTTGAAGGCCACATTAATGCCTAAGGTATATACAGTGTATATATATATATATATATATATATATATATTAACGTACCAACCCATATATTTCTGACACCACTTAGCCTACTGACAGTATATCGTTATATATTAATGTGCATCTATTTTCTGACTGACTTTAACTACTGACTAACTACTGACTGACTGACCGATTGACTGCCTAACTGACTAATTAACTGGCAGACTAATTATCCGACTGACCGACTATACCCTGTTCCAAGTAGGTAGGCCAGACATCGTGAACCCTGACCTCTGTAGCTCAAAAAGGGCTAGAGCAAATGGGCTGTACATTATATAAACCTAGCCTATTTCCTGGCTCACCCTTCCCAAATGGTAGAAGTATTAGACGGATTACTCCAGTCGTTTTTGTGAGGTTGCTGTACATTTCCACACCTCTTTCTTGGCTGACCCTTCCCAAATGGTAGAATTGGTATTAGATGGATTACTCTAGTCGTTCGTGAGTTATAGAGGTTTGTGTGGTCAAGAGTTTTGGCCAACTTACTTGGAATAGGGTATAATTCTATTCTGTTTATTGGTTCCCCTTCTGTCTTTCTCTTCCCTTATAGCTGGTTTTTGTTTTTCTTTGTTTTGATATTTCCTTTATTTTATGCTACAAAGTCTCATTTCACTTTCATAGCTAAAATACCTTACATCTCTCTCTCTCTCTAACACCATATCCCGTCGCCAGAAGAGCAGTTTTTTGTCCCGCATTTACGCACAACAAACTACCCGATAAATTCACAGGCCAAGCGAATTTCAGTTCCCAAACTTTTCTGTGTTTTCTCATGACGATAACAGAATCACACTCAGCTTCGCTGAATTAATTTCGGCCACTGTGTACTCTAGCTTTCTACTCTGTACCATAAGCTTCTTTGTATCATAAGCTTCTGAAATATTTGACTGAACTAGTCATTGTTGTTGTTGTTGTTCCCCAAGCTGCCTGGCCGAACAGCCCCAAGGACCCAGGCAAGGCCAAGGCCATAACCGAGCGCCCCCACAGAACCCTCCCTGCCGACCACAATAAAGCCTGGGTGACCGAAGCCACTCCATGGCAGGGAGCTGAGTAGGGTGCAGAAACGCCCGGGAAACCAAAGCCCCACCCAGGGCCCTGTGCCCCTCAGCAATTATGAAGAGAAAGTTGAGGGGCAAAGGAAAAATGTGACGCTTTGGCTTCCAATCTCTGACCTAGTTTCTATTAATTATCTAAGTGTATCACAGCATTATATTTTTTCTTCATATATATATTTTTTTTTTTTTTTTAAGTTTTATTAAGCTTAGACAGGGCCTATGGAAGACAGAAGAACAATTAAATATATTCTACCCTCTATATTGCTAGATGTCTCTCCTAAGCTGTATAAAATCGTCTAGTCACTCTATTGTTAGTAAAAGTAACTTAAATATATGTCATGGTACTGAATGGATTAAGCCCATACGCGTCTGGTGATATCTGAAATACAATATTGAAGGGGGGATGGTTATCTTTTTGGTCGATTTTTGTATTTGTTCATTATTTTGTTTTAATTTCCTCCCTAGACCTTCATCAAACCTTAAAGAAATATCCATTAGATCCCCCTTCTAGATTAATTTGTACATTTTTCGATAGAAAAATGTCCCGTCCGAAGGCCGGTTCTTCCAAAGTTACAGACTCACTATCGTTCGCCAGGAAAAAAATTGACACCTAAATAGCACGAAATGTCTCAATATTGACAAAGAAATGGGGCGAAAGGTCTTAAAATCGACATAATTATGGGGCAAACACCCTATAATCTGAAAACTAATGGGGATAAGCATGAGAGAGCGGGGGTCTAGAAAAACAACGTGCTTCTTTTTTCTTTTTTCTTTTCTTAAGATGCAGTGGTTAGTTTTTTAATATATAGTATATATATATATATATATATATATATATATATATATATATATATACTGTATATATATATATATATATATATACTATATATATATATATACTGTATATATATATATATATATATATATATATATATTTTTATATATATTCCACTTAATTGGTACAAATATATGTTTTTTCATAAGTTATCTATAATTTGTAATTAATATTAATTTTTTCGCATGAAAAAATATCTGTGATTATTACTGGAAAAGCACTGTGTATAATATATTTGTGTAAAGGTTAGCGCCACACTTTTAATGTGTTAAAATAATTACTTTACCTGAAACTGTGATTTGCAAGAGCAGGTTTTAATATATTTATAGTAGACACGAAAGAACATTCTAGTTGGATTGTAATTAGTCCATGTAAAGTTTATTTACACATAATACAGTATATAGTGAAATTACCAACGAAAGAAGCCAAGGTCTTTTCCAAACTCTATCCGAATATATACAGTATAAGCTAAGATATAATTATACAGTATAAGCTAAGATATAATTATCGAAATGTACTTGAACAGGATTTTATATATTAGCATACACCATGAAAGGGAAACGTCTAAATGGATATAAATAACATATGACACGTATTAACGGGGGATGGTTCACATTTTTTGGTCGATTTTTGTTTCTTCATTTATGTATTATTTTTCTAGTTTCCTCCAGAGACCTACATCAAACTTTAAAAATAAACATCCAGTAGATCCCCATTCTAGATTAACTTGTACATTTTTCGGTAGAAAAATTTCCCAGGCGAAGGCCGGTTCTTCCAAAATTACAGGCTCACTATAGTTCGCCAGGAAACAAATCGACACCTAGATAGGACAAAAGGTCTTAATATTGACAAGGAAATGGAGCGGAAGGTCTTAAAATCGAAAAACTAAATGGGCAAGCATCTTAAAATCTGAAAAGTAATGGGGCTAAACATGAGGGAGAAGGGGATCTAGAAAAGCGACCCATCTCCCCTTAAGTAAAATCGCGAATGAAAGCAACCTAATTATTCTCCAAACCCCAGAAGGCCAGAAACTGTGATATACTTGACCGGGTTTTTATATATTTAGCATAAACAGAATAGCATAGGTAACTTGTTAACCTTTTTAGTGTGGGAGACGGGAGACGTTATTTCAATTTTGTTCTGGGTATCATTAGAAGAAGCTGAGCAAGGATCTCTAGCAATTAAAGACGGCAAACTATCTCATTTAACCCTTTCAACTTCTGCAGATTATTCCAAAACTGCATAAAATCGTCTAGATATTGCTAGAACAAAGCAAAAACCTGTCACCCGTAGTGAAAGGGTCAAGCGGAGATTTGTATTTATTTGTTCATTTGTTTGTGTATCTATTATTTTCTTTAGTTAACTCCCAAGACCTCCGTCACGCTTAAAAAGTGTTGTATTATCGCCAAACTAATGGAGCAATCGTCTTAAAAAACCCATAACTAATAGGGCTAAGCATTAGAGAGAAAGGGATCCAGAAAAAAAAATGTATATTCCCTAAAGTATAATCGCCAGTGAACAAAACCAAACTGCCTTTCAAACTGCAAACCACGTATATATAAGCAAGCTAAAGAAGTAGTCGTAGAAAGTCAGAAGCTGAGGTTTATATATATATTTAGCATACACTGAAAACGAAGGTTACGTAACAAATAAAATTGCCAATAAAAGCAGCCAAAATAGCTTCCAAACTGTAAACGAAATATCATATAAGCAAACACAAAAAAATTGCTCTCTTCCAAACTGTAACCAAAATCCATATAAGCGAAAAATACATATATATACAGTATATATATACCTGTATTCCCAGAAGGTTTTTCAACCTTTTTCAAACACTCAGCAATGCCAGGTATCACACAAGCTAATTCAGGGGGGGCTCAACTTGAATAGCGACACACGAAAAGCAAGTGGCGGGCGAGTGCATAAATGATTGGGTCAATATTTGACTGCTAACGTGACGCGCGAGAAGATGAAATGCAATAAATTTAAGTAAGGGAGGTATTTGGTAACATTTGACTGCTAAGTGGACAGCAAGAAAATGAAATGCAATAAATTAAATTAAGGGAAGTATTAGGAAATATTTGACTGCTAACTTGATGCGCGAGAAGATTAAATGCAATTAATTTAAGTAAGGGAGGTATTAGGTAATATTTAACTGCTAACTTGATGCGCGAGAAGATGAAATGCAATGAATTTAAAAAGGGAGGTATTTGGTAATATTTGACTGCTAACTTGATGCGCAAGATGATTAAATGCAATTAATATACGTAAGAGAGGTATTTGGTAATATTTGACTGCTCCAACGTCCCTTGATTTTGGCCCTGTCACTCTTTCAACTATGGGGGAGGCACTCGCTATAGGCAGTTATGCCTTTTGCCTCCCTCAATCACATTAAAAAAAAAAAAAAAAAAAACGGACGTGCAAGAAAATTAAATGCAATATATTAAATTAAGGGAAGTATTAGGTAATAGTTGACTGCTAACTTGATGCACGAGGATATGAAATGCAATGAATTTAAGTAAGGGAGGTATTTGGTAATATTTAACTGCAAACTTGATGGACACACAGAGTTTGAAACAATTTAAGTCATAGGAAGAGGGAAAGACTGATTCTGGGAGAGAGTTCCAGAGCTCAGCTGTTGAGTAGAAGAAAGTTTGAGAGTAACGTTTCACTCTTGGGTTGGAGAGTTGCACAGAGTAGGGGTGGGATTGAGTTGCAAGACGGGTACCACGTGCCCTACGTAAAGGAGGTGGTATGCACTAGGATAGCTCTGAGGAACACTGATTATTATAGTAGCGATAGAATAGCGAGAGAGATGCAACATTGCGGCGGAGAGAGAGAGATTGCAGAGAGTTGGTGAGAGGACGGGAGTTAATGATACGAAAGGCCTTCCTTTCAACTTTGTCTAGGAGAGCGGTGTGAGAGGAACCTCCCCACACATGTGAACAATACTCAATACAAGGGCGCACTATGCCCCTGTACAGAGCAAGAAGCTGTTCAGGGGAAAACAAAAAACTAAGGCGGTTGAGCACACCCAGCTTCTGGGAGGCTGCCTTAGCAAGACTGGTAATATGGTCCTTCCAAATGAGAGCAGAAGAAAAAGAGACACCAAGAATATTGAGAGAAGAAGAAGGGTTGATTTTTGTATTGTTGAAGAATAAGGGATAGTCCGCTGGGAGATCCTGACGGGTAGATAGATGGAGAAATTGGGTTTTGGAAGCATTAAAGTTAACAAGGTTTTCTCTGCCTCAATTGGAAATAGTATTTAGATCAGAATTTAAGAGTTCTATGGCTTCATTACATTTGTCGTTGAGGGATTGCTGGCTGGGGCGTTCTGAAAAACTAATGGAGTAGTGTAAGGTTGAGTCGTCTGCGTATGAATGGATGGGAATTAAGGTACAGTTAAGGAGATCATTTATAAAAATTAGAAAGAGAATAGGAGATAGGACAGAGCCCTGAGGAACACCGGAGTTTATAGGGTGAGGAAGTGAACAATGGCCGTCCACAACCGCGGCTATACATACATACATCTATTCTATCTATCTATCTATTATACTCTGGCCCAATCCCCACTTTTCCTTTTATATATATATATATATATATATATATATATTTTATTTTTTACATACATTATAAAAAAATACCCATGTATGTTTTCCTATTTGCTAGAAAGAAACAAAAGGCAAATCTGCTAGTAACAAGTGTCTCTCCCAAAGTTGAAAGATATATAGCCTAAATCAAGGTACGTTAGAGTCACCATTTTTGGACACATGGAGCTTGAAGCAGTTTAAGTCATAGCATGAGGAAAAGACAGATTTAGAGAGAGAGAGAGAGTTCCAGAGCTTAATTGTTGACAAGGAGAGAGACTTTGAAAATCGGTTCAGTCTTGGGTTAGAAAGTTGGACATAATAAAGGTGGGAATGTGTTGAAAGGCGGGTACCCTCCACTATTCGTAAGAGAAAAGGCATATACTGAGAGAGCTCTGAAGAACATTGATTATTGTAATAGCGGTAGAAGAGTGAGAAAGATGCAACATTGTGGTGTGTAGAACGAGATTATAGGGAATTACTAAGAGGAGATAAATTGATGAGATGAAACTCTTTTGACTACCCATTCGAGAAGAGCGGTATGGGTGGAACCTCCCCACACATGATAATAATACTAGATACATAGGTGCACTGTGCCCATGTACACAGCAAGAAGCTGTGCGGGGGTAAAGAACCCATGAAGAAGGTTGAGCACACCTAACTTCATGGAAGCTGTTTTAGCAAGAGTGGTAATATGATTTTTCCAAGGAAGGTTAGAAGTTCTGTTCCTCTCCGGGATCTTATACATGGAAATATAATACGCATGATTGAACTACGAGTGTAGTTTCTTATGCAGTGGTTAACTCATCTGATTAGTCAATTGGTAATTTAAGAAAACCACACTGGTATACTTTCATACTAACGTGATTTCATACATGAGATCACGACAAAGAACAGACATTATGAGGGCAACTGTACAATCGTCTGTAGTGAAAGGTGTTTACTAATAGCATGGAACAATTGTGACACTTTGTTGAAATATTTTGAAACACTTCGTTTAAGGTCAAAGCTATAATCCCTTACCTAATCCAATACCTAACATCGAAAGTGTATCATAACTTAGATATATTTGTCTCTCTCATAAGTTAGAGTTATCATACCTTCCTGAAGACTATAGCTATCTTACAAGCATCATCCACTTTGTATTCGAAATATGCGTGTATATATATATATATATATATATATATATATATACATACAATCTCACTCTCATATTTGCCTTGGTCATATTGCTGCCAGGCTGACTGCACGGAATACATATGCAGGGAGGCTATGTGTTGTATGTATGCAGGAGCGTGTTAAAGCATTTTGTGTGACCTCCAGCATATTCGCCCTTCGTCAACAAACACTTTACAAGCTGACTCTGTAAAGCTGGTTCTCATACTAGCGCATTTGAAGGTGATGGTACTTTTCAGCAATTGGTCATACTAGCGCATTTTACTGTAATATTTGTCAGCAATCGAGCATTCTAGCCGGGTTCATATTAGTGCATTTGACGGTAATATTTGACAACAATCGACAACTTACGAGTTATGGGATATAGAGAAGTTCAACCTATAATAATTTAGACTTAGTACAAATTACAAGCCAAAATACGTGTTCAGTCTGTAATAATTTAGACTTAGCAATAATTACAAGCCAAAATACGTGTTCGTGTTTTTTCCAGAATGCATTGAAATCAATCAGTGTAATTGAACGTAACTTACGTTAATCGCACACTCACGTGTGTATGTATATATGTATGTATATATGTATGTATGTATGTATGTTTGTCTTCTAATTATCGCCAGTGGCCAATTATTATCTATCAGCATCAAAATATAATTATATTTTATCAGAATTTGGCAGCTGATATAATCTACCTATCGTCTAGCCTCTGATAATATAAACAAAATCCTAAATTGTCTGTTTACTCCTTTCTTTGCCTCTCGCTTGGGTTTCTGTGTGTCAAATATGAAATATAATACAACAGAAAACACAAAAGACCGCAAACAAAACACGTGATACAAAACATAAACAAAACACAAATAAAAAACAAGAACAAAACACAAAGCAAATCATAAACCAAAACCAAATCATAACCGAGTTGGATGCAATGGCGTCATAATATTATACTTCCATCTTCCTCTTCTTTCTGTATATACGGAGTGAACAAAATTAAGGGGAGGTTTTTAGTCTGTTCCCTAGACCTCTATCAATCTTATTAATACACCCCCTTAGACCCCCTTTCAAGATAAATTTGTACATTTTTCGGTAGCATTTTTTTTACGGCCGAAGGCCGGTTTCTCTTAAATTACAGGCTCGCTTTCGCTCGCCAGGACAAAATCGACACCTAAGTGGATAGGTCTTAAAATTGACAGAAATGGGGAGAAAGTTCTTAAAATCGCCAAACTAATGGGGCGAACATCTTAAAATCGCAAATGCAATGGGCTAAAACATGAGGGGGAAAGCGGTCCAGAAAAAAGCGTTGTGATGCGATGATTCCATACGACTTTACATCTCGTGTTTGCTTCTGCCTGGTAACTGAGAAAAAATGCCTTGAGGATATGGAATTGGCCTTGTATCCATTTTCCTTGTATCTCGGCTTGCCTTTTGTGTACAGTGTTAGAACCCACTCTTTCAACTTTGGGGGGAGGCATTTGTTACAGCCAGCTTTGCCTTTTGTCTCCTTCATGCACATAGAAAAGAAACAGAACAAAATTGGCTCTTTGTACATTTCTTCCCATCTCACTTTTCCTTGTGTGTGCCGACTGAAAAAGCAAAACAGATGGTGTTGGATTTAATTGGCCTTTTATAAATGTTTTGCCTTTGCCTTTTGCTTCCGTGTGTGCCTGCAAGGGTGCCGGCGAGCGAGAGAGTGCTAACCCAGAGGCAACAACGGAACTTCCAGGCTGCACAGAGCAACTTTTCGCTACAAAGAGCGCGTATCAGCTACAAAGAGCGAGTTTCTTCTTCACACCTCTCCGCCGCCGCCGCTCGCGTCTCTCTCTCTCTCTCTCTCTCTCTCTCTCTCTCTCTCTCTCTCTCTCTCTCTCTCTCTCTCTCGCCTCTTAAGGGGAGGCTGGCCGTTTGTTTAGTCTATTAATTAATGTATTTATATATTTTTTTAGTTTCCTCCCTCGACCTCCATCAAGCTTAGAAAAACACCCCCTAGACCCCCCTTCAAGATAAATTTGTACATTTTTCGGTAGAAATTTGTTTTGGCCGAAGGCCGTTCCTCTTAAAATTACAGGCTCGCTATCGCTCGCGAGGAAATAATCGACACCTAAATAGCACGATAGGTCTTTAAATTGACAACGAAATGGGGCAAAAGGTGTTAAAATCACCAAACTAATGGGCCGAACGTCTTATAATCTCAAAACTAGTGGGGCTAAACATTAGGGAGAAGGGGGTCCCGAAAAAACGGTCTGCCTCTCCTTAACTAAACTAAAAGGAAAACGTAAAAACCATGACAAGGGGAAACCAAATCTGAGAGGGTCGGTCTGCAACCTTTTGGATTCTTTTGACCACCATCATCAAGAGAGGAAAGTTTTTTTTTTTTCTTTTCTTGTTTATATTTTTTTTTCTTCACCCCTGAGTCTGTGAGAAGTTTGCTTTGTTTTAGGAAGCGAAAGTCAAACGCATTTTTTTTTTTCTTTTATGCTTTGACCGGGCTTACACACGCAGAGGGAGACTGTGGGTGTGTGTTGTGTGTGTGTGAGAGAGAGAGAGAGAGAGAGAGAGAGAGAGAGAGAGAGAGAGAGAGACCGACCTACCATGTATACAACTGCCACACCACAACACCCACCATTTATACAACTAACAGGCCACAACTGCAACAACATCTACCCCTCATACAACTACCACTTCACAGCTACAACATACATAACTACAACAGCGCTCACCTCATATACAACTACCGCAACAACATCTACCCCTCATACAACTACCACTTCACAGCTACAGCATACATAACTACAACAGCGCTCACCTCATATACAACTACCGCAACAACATCTACCCCTCATACAACTACCACTTCACAGCTACAACATACATAACTACAACAGCGCTCACCTCATATACAACTACCGCAACAACATCTACCCCTCATACAACTACCACTTCACAGCTACAACATACATAACTACAACAGCGCTCACCTCATATACAACTACCGCAACAACATCTACCCCTCATACAACTACCACTTCACAGCTACAACATACATAACTACAACAGCGCTCACCTCATATACAACTACCGCAACAACATCTACCCCTCATACAACTACCACTTCACAGCTACAACATATATAACTACAACAGCGCTCACCTCATATACAACTACCGCAACAACATCTACCCCTCATACAACTACCACTTCACAGCTACAACATACATAACTACAACAGCGCTCACCTCATATACAACTACCACAACAACATCTACCCCTCATACAACTACCACTTCACAGCTACAACATACATAACTACAACAGCGCTCACCTCATATACAACTACCACAACAACATCTACCCCTCATACAACTACCACTTCACAGCTACAACATACATAACTACAACAGCGCTCACCTCATATACAACTACCGCAACAACATCTACCCCTCATACAACTACCACTTCACAGCTACAACATATATAACTACAACAACGCTCACCTCATATACAACTACCACAACAACATCTACCCCTCATACAACTACCACTTCACAGCTACAACATATATAACTACAACAACGCTCACCTCATATACAACTACCACAACAACATCTACCCCTCATACAACTACCACTTCACAGCTACAACATATATAACTACAACAACGCTCACCTCATATACAACTACCACAACAACATCTACCCCTCATACAACTACCACTTCACAGCTACAACATATATAACTACAACAACGCTCGCTTCATATACAATTAACACACCACAACATCCACCACCAGTGAATCTACCACACCACAACTACCATAGCATCCACCACCAGTGAATCTACCACACCACAACTACCATAGCATCCACCACCAGTGAATCTACCACACCACAACTACCAGAAATACTACTACCACGGTACCATTACCTCATATACAGCAACTACGTATACCACTGCCTCACAATAATATATATACCATAGCATATATCACAACATATACCACAATAACAACTACAAATACCACCACTACACCAACTATCACAACTATACTGTATATAACTAACATCACATTTACCGAAACAGCAACCATAATTACCACTTATCACCACAACTATAACAATTATACCATAACTACCACCACTATCACCAAAACTATAACAATTAACACGACAACTTCAATCACAACTACCACCACAACTACCACACTCTCATCACATTTAGCACTAAAACTACCACCGTAACTACCACAATTGCGACCACAACTAAAGCCAAAACTACTACAACTACCACCACAACTACCAAAACTCCCTTCACAACTAAACACCACAACTACCACAACTAAAACCAAAACTACTACAACTACCACCACTCCCTTCACAACTAGCACAACAACTACCACCATAACTACCACAATTACCACCGTACTACCACAACTACCACCATAACTACACATTCACCACCACTACCCCCATTACCTCAGAACACAAACCAATTGACCTTAAGGATAATAGAGTAGTTAACATTCTGGCTATGTGTGTGTGTGTGTGTGTGTGTGTGTGTTACTCAGTTACTTGTTCGTCAAGGGGAATCCACGCAATGCGAGCTAAGCTCATTATTATCGCGCCTCCTTAACTGGGAATGTATTGCGTGAAATGCTTGTTAAGTATTTTATGTACTGTTGGAATTTCTGTGGATGTGTGTGTAGTCTGTATTTTAGCCAATTGGCGACATCGGAAACGAAGGCTTAGGGTGGATCTGTATGGTACCATTCTCACTATAGCCGGTACCGTCTCGCCCGAAGGCTTAGGTGGCCATCAGCTTAGGTGAACCATATGATACCCATCTCGCCTTGTGTGTGTATGTGTGTGTGTGTATGTGTGTGTGTGTGTGTGTGTATGTGTGTGTGTGTTCAATATAAATGCTTAGCTTCATTTGATCACAGTGGCACGCACATTTAGTACTTTAGCTTGAAGATTTCGCCAAGATATATATAGACCGTATATATATATATATATATATATATATATATATATATATATATATATACAGTATATATTTATTAGATAAATTACAAGCAGCCTCGGAAGGATAATTACATTTGTGAGCCAGCCGTCCGGCTGGCTCAGTTGACAGCGTGCCTGATTTCCATCTCGAGGTCTCGCGTTCAATCCCCGCTCAGATTGAAAAGTTTTTCTGGGATATAGCCGGCGGTTACCATCTCCACATGAGCAAGGGGGATGGGTAATGGTCTCTGGTAGACTAAAGAAAGCCAAGCGCTTGTGAATCCTCGAAGGAGGAGATACGGGCGCTATATAAGTAACCAGAAGATTATTATTTATTATTATTATTATTATTACATGTATTCCTTTGTATTCCCTTATAGATACACAT
>JBAKBP010033787.1:0-21460 GCA_037953745.1 Lithodes maja | reverse complement strand
CTTGCAAAGTGCCCCTTTTCATGACAAAGATAACACTCCAACTCCCCTCTGGGCTTCCCTTGGTACTGGGAAGGGCCCGGCCCCTTCTTAAATGGGACGGTGTTAGTCTTGTGGTCAGTCTTGGTATCATAGCTCTTGTACTTGTTTGCATAATGTATATCACTAACTCGGGGGGGTGGGGTGTCACGCCCCTTGTTACCTGCCTCACTACGCTGGGCAGACCCGCACCCACGAATTAATGATAGCCGGAGGTCAGCCATCTCAGCTGCCTCCTGTAGAGTTTTAGGGTTCTTTTCTTTAATAGTTAAAGTCATATCTGCACCAGTACACTTATAAAACTGCTCGAGCAGAAACAGCTCAGTCAACTGTTCGGCCGTCTCAGCTTTCTCAGAACGTGTCCAGTTAGCAAGTGCATCTTTTAAGTCCCGGGCATGTTCAAGAAAGGTCGCCTCCCTAGTCTTCGTAACACCCCGAAACTTCAATCGATATGTTTCTGGTTGCAACTCGTATGCCCGTAGGACAGCTCTCTTCAATACTGGGTAGTCAATGCAAGACTCTAAAGGCAGTGCATCATAAGCCTTCAGACCCTTACCCGTAAGTCTTGAGGAGACTAGAGCTGCCCACTTCTCTTCAGGCCAATTATGCTCCCTACACTTCTTCTCAAAACGATTAAAAAATTCTGTGACTTCAGTTTCACTAAATGCCGGCACCAATTTGACTAAGTGAGACAAGGACTGTTCTCTTACTTGGCCCTCCCGGCCCATCCGAATCCCTGTCGACTCTGCACGAGTCTTATCTAAGTCTATCTGAGCACAATATTTCTCGGAGTCGTATCTAAGCTCAGCCTCGTGCCTCCTGACCTCAATCTCATGCCTCCTAGTCTCATTCTCCTGCTTCCTAGTCTCATCCTCCCGCCTCCTGGTCTCAGCCTCAATCTCCTTCTCATGCCTCCTAGACTCATTCTCCATTTTAGCAAGCTCGAGTTTAAATATCATCTCAGGAGACAGGCCGGAAGAGGGAGCTGCCACTACTGAAGGAGGGGGGGCAAGAACTGGGGAACCACCATACGCACCGCCCGAGGGCACTCCAATCTTCCAATGCTCATCCCTCTGTGGGAGAGTGCTAACCTCCGGCAACTGAGTGGACGGCACTGTGGGAGTCGAGTGAGAGGGGATCTGGGGAGGAACCCCCCCAAACGCCCTCTCCTCCGAAACCCCATGTCGCCCACGCAACACCCAGGAAATCAGCTCCCCCTTGGACATCCCTCCTACACTGGATAGACCCAAAACCTTGGCTATCAGGTGCAAGCCATAAACATTCACCCCAGTCAGCCTCTCCTCCGTCACATGGTACTGCTTACTCACAAAAAGTCTAGCATCCTCCTCACTAGTTACTAACGGCACCTCCTCACTTAGCATCTCTCGCTCCTCGTCAGTACTAGGGCCCGACATACTGAAGTTCACCAAAAAATTCTCGAGACAAAAGTGTTAAACTCCCTTATGCAAGCACTAATTACTAAATTAACTGGAGTCTCTTAAATGCTCTCCTAATTGCCTTACAAAACAAAATATTCTTCAATATGTACGCTAAAGTACGAACAAACAAATGTTGTACAACTCTGCAAAAAATTATACTGTTCACAAAATCCTAAGCAAGGTCGCCATTTGTTACGACCGGGCACTCGGGTACACTAGGGCTCTTACACAGGACTCGAGTATGGCTCGCTGCCACAACGGAAACACACGATCCCAACCCCAGAGTACTGCCAGCCGAACAAAAAACGCCACTACCCTCCAGAGTTCTATCTGCTATAACGGGGTATACAAGAACTCGGTACTAGCGTTTCACACAACAGACTAATAGCAAGACGGGAGTTATCTAGTCTGGTCAACAATCAAACAAAGAAGAAAGTACTACAACACTAAAGAATAGTGTTGGCCGAAGCCGAAGTAATCCACCCTTGAACTAAGAACTTAAGAAGTCCTCCACCCTCTACTTCGGATCGGCACTATTACGTTACGTTAAACAATAGTCCTCGAGCATCAAGCAAGGAATCTTCTGTTAAAGTTAGATGCTTCTCGAATACTCGTAAGAAGTAAGTATCGGATTTTGAACAGCAATTTAATGAATAACTCACTGGTAATTAAAGGCTTTAAATTGACATAAGAAGAATTATAAGAATAAGCAATAGGATATGGCAAACATTAAGAAGAAGTACTCCGACAATGCACTGGCAATAGCCTACTAAGATTGTGCTCGTGGGCCACTAATCTCTGAAGTAGCTAAGCGTGCCACACATGAAATCAATAGTGCTTAAACAATAATATACATAAGGAGAAGCTTCAATACTATGCTGTATCTGCTGGTCGAGCAAAGTCTAGCTGGGATATCTAAGGTTAAGAGACAATGGCTGAGCAAGCGGCTCGTAGCCTAGCGAGGTCCTTAAGACTGTGCGGCCAAATTACGGTAATTGACGGGATGCTCTCTTGAGAGATCCAGATCACTAGTATCTGGTTCTCTCCTGGCGATCCTCTCAAAGTCAAGCAAATGAGATAGCACAGTGTTGGGTGGCACAGGCAAAAGCCCTCACTCGCAACACAGTGCTAAACTCCCACGGTACACAGTCAGAAAGACCACCTAGGCGTTCCACGTCTCCGTTGCAATTGTACTGGTTCAACCGCAACCTAGTACTCATAGGAAATCACAACTCAGACACCCTATCCCAGTCTAGCATTGCCTAAACCAGCAGAAAACAGGAACATGAATAATCGCACACAGGGAAATGCATATACGAGTGCAACAAACATCAATCAATCCTATTCTAGTTAACCCTTCCAAAAATAGGCTATCTAACAGGCACTTATCTCGTGAGAACTCAAGCGATAATACTTTGGCTGACTAAATCTGCACCAAAGGGGTCATTGGTTAAAAAGGGACGAGAAGAGAAGAAAATAGGCTGTTCAGAGAGTAGAGAAAGTTCACATCAGTCGGAAGAATATCGATAGTTGCAAGGGATATGAGAGGTCGCTTTGCCTGATGAGTTCTGAAGCATGGTGGCAAAAACCTCTCTTTTTATACTCGGCCCTCTAGCGGCATATCTCAAACTACTTAAGGACCGCCCACTGGCAATCATGACGTCATATACTCTCTCAATCTGGGATCGACAAAGAAATTCCCACGCGCTGAAAGGGAGGAAGGGAGGAGGGAGGAGGGAATTAGGCCTACCGGCCCGCGTGGCGTACTCACTGATCCCCGTTACGTAACTCTCTCTCTCATCATTGTATATAAGTCCCACACACAATACTTATATCTAATGATATAAAATAGAACTCGTTGACTTAGAAGAAAACAAAATACATAATGATAATACTTATAGTACAACGGTTCACATAAACTGAGTTAGGAAACTCTACACAGACTACAGCCAAAGTTCCTGCCCTGACGATCCTAGCGAGAGTGGGGCCTGACTGGGCGTTCTGTACAGCATGCTCATACTCGACATGCGTCACACAAACAACAATTAAAAACCAGTAGTAGTAGTAGTAGTAGTAGTAGTAGTAGTAGTAGTAGTAGTAGTAGTAAGAGTGGGAGGAGGAGGATACAACCCAGGCCCCAGACACCACCAAATAGTTGTCACAAATCCACGCAACAAGTGAACATCAAAAACAGTCGTAGTCACAGTAGTAGTAGTAGTAGTAGTAGTAGTAGTAGTAGTAGTAGTAGTAGTAGTAGTAGTAGTAGTAGTAGAAGAAGCGGCGGAGGTGGTGAGAAACACTGTGCCAACAATGCAACCCCCCATCATGAAGATGCACCATTAAACAATGGAAATCTCCAAACCACCCTCACAACTAATGAACACCAGGTTATTGCTGATGAAATCCCCCATCAACTGACCACCACATCATCACAATATGTTAATATACCTGTTACTGATCCTCAACCAACCACATCATCACAATATGTTAATATACCCGTTTATGACCAACAAACCACCACCCATGTGATAACCCTTGAACAGATGATGTATTTGAAAGATTGCTATGAATATCCCACAGAGATTCCGAATACATACGATTATCCCACATTTCCCTCGCCAGACAAGTTTTGAATCCCTACATAGCTCAGAAAAAAAAAGTGGAAATATCGAAATGATAGGAAAAATCTCACTATTTAAAAATAAATACTATAGCGGGGACAAGGAGGGGCGCCGGCGCCCCGGTTTTCCCCCCAATAGTATTCAACATTTCAATAGTAACATTTTAATTTGATTTTTCCACTTTTTTTTTTCTGAGCTATTTGTGGGGTAAAAATGACCTTGTATATATTATTATCCATAAACATATAAAGGATAGGTGGTGGAGGGAGGATAGCTTCCGCCGATCATCGATGGATGCCCCCACACCTCCTCGTGCTAGTACTCCGCCTTCATCACCACGTACCACCAGGGGTGCATTACGACGAGACTTCTCTTTTAGGGGCATAGAGGAGCGACAGAAAAGGCAGGCAGTCATGGCTGCCATAGAAACTTTAACCCACCCACGGAAGACGCCGAGTGTGGATGACCCTACATGCACCTGCCGCAACTCTCAGGGGTAACCGGTTACCTGATGAAGCTGTCATAAGTATGTGTGTGTGCAACTCTTTAAGGTAAAAACATATTCATATGGCTAAATATTAAAATAAATCATATTAAATTGATAATTAAAATTCATTGAAAAAGTGGGCCCTCTTAATTAATATAATATAAAATAATACTTATTTTGATCTCTTTTCATTTGCCCTTATTTTCATATGTTTTAGGCATATTCAAGAAGTACTTGATTTATGAATTTTGTTTTTCCCCAGGATGTTTGCCCGCGCCCTCTTAAGCTGAGCACAACACACCGTCTTCTTTACCCCAGCATGTTGGTGGCGGTGGTGGCGGTGGTGGCGGTGGTGTTTTGGCGGTGGTCATTATATGCCAAAGAGTTTTTACACATTGTCTGAATTGTATTCAATGAGGTGAAAAGAAGAAAACGGTGGTGACACTAGAATTGAACTTGATGATGAGACCCTGTGATTGAATTATGATTTGTTTTTGTCCGCAGAAAAGACGACCCTCTTAAGCTGAACACCTGTCAGTATGTTGGTGGTGGATTTGGATGCGGTATTATTAGTGGTGGTGGTGGTGGCATTTTGGGGGTGGCGGTGGGGGTGGGGTTGGCCCTCGTGTTACGAGGAATACCAAAACATAGAGGTCTGTATGTTGGTGGTGGATTTGGATGTGGTATTATTAGTGGTAGGGGTGGTGGCATTTTGGTGGTGGCGGTGGGGGTGGGGGTGGCCCTCGTTATACGGGGTATACAACAACATGGAGGGCTGTATATTGGAGGTGAATTTGATTGAGGTGTTATTAGTGATGGTGGCGGTGGCGATGGCATTTTGGTGGTGGTGGTGGGGGTGGCGGTGGCCCTCGTTATATGAGGAATACAACAACATGGAGGTCTGAATTTGTGGAATTTTATTCAATGAGGAGAAAAGAAGACTTGTATGCAAAGATGAGAAAAAGGTGGTGAGTGAGGGTGACATAGGAACATGGAGGTGTGAATTTGTGGAATTGTATTCGAGAAAAAGGAGACTTGTATGCAAAGATGAGAAAACGGTGGTGAGTGAGGGTGGCCAAAAATATGAGGAATACAAGAACATGGAGGTCTGAATTTGTGGAATTGTATTCGAGAAAAAGAAGACTTGTATGCAAAGATGAGAAAACGGTGGTGAGTGAGGGTGGCACTAGAATTCTTGAGGAACCCTGTGATTGATTTATGTTTGTCCGTTGACCGTCTCACGACCATAGGATGCAGAGGTTGCCAATATTGCTCTCACTGTTATAATTACCGAATAACCTAAAAGAGACACTACATTATTTGCATTAGTATAGAATCTTCAGAACTTTGCTTTATGGATTAAAGTGTTCAAAATGTGTGTATACACGATTGCGTAACATGTTTGTAATCCGTCCAGTTAGGTGGTGAGGGGGTTAAGCTGAGTCAGTATGTTGGATATGGATGCCCCCTGAGGAACATGGAGGTCTGAATTTGTGGAATTGTATTCGAGAAAAAGAAGACTTGTATGCAAAGATGAGAAAACGGTGGTGAGTGAGGGTGGCACTAGAATTCTTGAGGATGAGACCCTGTGATTGATTTGTGTTTGTCCGTTGACCCTCTCACGACCATAGGATGCAGAGGTTGCCAATATTACTCTCACTGTTATAATTACCGAATCACCTAAACGAGACACTACATTATTTTCATTAGTCTAGCATCTTCAGAACTTTGCTTTATAGATTAAAGTGTTCAAAATGTGTGTATACACAATACTATAGTTCACGATTGCGTAACATGTTTGTAATCCGTCTAGTCAGGAGGTGAGGGGGTTAAGCTGAGTCAGTATGTTGGATGTGGATGCCCCCTGAGGAACATGGAGGTCTGAATTTGTGGAATTGTATTCGAGAAAAAGGAGACTTGTATGCAAAGATGAGCAAACTGTGGTGAGTGAGGGTGACCAAAAATATGAGGAATAAAGAAGACTTGTATGCAAAGATGAGAAAACGGTGGTGAGTGAGGGTGGCACTAGAATTCTTGAGGATGAGACCCTGTGATTGATTTGTGTTTGTCCGTTGACCCTCTCACGACCATAGGATGCAGAGGTTGCCAATATTACTCTCACTGTTATAATTACCGAATCACCTAAACGAGACACTACATTATTTTCATTAGTCTATAATCTTCAGAACTTTGCTTTATAGATTAAAGTGTTCAAAATGTGTGTATACACAATACTATAGTTCACGATTGCGTAACATGTTTGTAATCCGTCTAGTCAGGAGGTGAGGGGGTTAAGCTGAGTCAGTATGTTGGATGTGGATGCCCCCTGAGGAACGTGGAGGTCTGAATTTGTGGAATTGTATTAGAGAAAAAGGAGACTTGTATGCAAAGATGAGAAAACGGTGGTGAGTGAGGGTGGCCAAAAATATGAGGAATACAAGAACATAGGTCTGAATTTGTGGAATTGTATTTGAGAAAAAGAAGACTTGTATGCAAAGATGAGAAAACGGTGGTGAGTGAGGGTGGCACTAGAATTCTTGAGGAACCCTGTGATTGATTTATGTTTGTCCGTAGAAAAGATGACCCTCTCACGACCATAGGATGCAGAGGTTGCCAATATTGCTCTCACTGTTATAATTACCGAATAACCTAAAAGAGACACTATATTATTTGCATTAGCTGTTATAATTACTGAATCACCTAAACGAGACACTACATTATTTTCATTAGTCTATAATCTTCAGAACTTTGCTTTATAGATTAAAGTGTTCAAAATGTGTGTATACACAATACTATAGTTCACGATTGCGTAACATGTTTGTAATCCGTCTAGTCAGGAGGTGAGGGGGTTAAGCTGAGTCAGTATGTTGGATGTGGATGCCCCCTGAGGAACATGGAGGTCTGAATTTGTGGAATTGTATTAGAGAAAAAGGAGACTTGTATGCAAAGATGAGAAAACGGTGGTGAGTGAGGGTGGCCAAAAATATGAGGAATACAAGAACATGGAGGTCTGAATTTGTGGAATTGTATTCGAGAAAAAGAAGACTTGTATGCAAAGATGAGAAAACGGTGGTGAGTGAGGGTGGCACTAGAATTCTTGAGGAACCCTGTGATTGATTTATGTTTGTCCGTAGAAAAGATGACCCTCTCACGACCATAGGATGCAGAGGTTGCCAATATTGCTCTCACTGTTATAATTACCGAATAACCTAAAAGAGACACTACATTATTTGCATTAGTATAGAATCTTCAGAACTTTGCTTTATGGATTAAAGTGTTCAAAATGTGTGTATACACGATTGCGTAACATGTTTGTAATCCATCCAGTTAGGTGGTGAGGGGGTTAAGCTGAGTCAGTATGTTGGATATGGATGCCCCCTGAGGAACATGGAGGTCTGAATTTGTGGAATTGTATTCGAGAAAAAGAAGACTTGTATGCAAAGATGAGAAAACGGTGGTGAGTGAGGGTGGCACTAGAATTCTTGAGGATGAGACCCTGTGATTGATTTGTGTTTGTCCGTTGACCCTCTCACGACCATAGGATGCAGAGGTTGCCAATATTACTCTCACTGTTATAATTACCGAATTACCTAAACGAGACACTACATTATTTTCATTAGTCTAGCATCTTCAGAACTTTGCTTTATAGATTAAAGTGTTCAAAATGTGTGTATACACAATACTGTAGTTCACGATTGCGTAACATGTTTGTAATCCGTCTAGTCAGGAGGTGAGGGGGTTAAGCTGAGTCAGTATGTTGGATGTGGATGCCCCCTGAGGAACATGGAGGTCTGAATTTGTGGAATTGTATTCGAGAAAAAGGAGACTTGTATGCAAAGATGAGCAAACAGTGGTGAGTGAGGGTGACCAAAAATATGAGGAATAAAGAAGACTTGTATGCAAAGATGAGAAAACGGTGGTGAGTGAGGGTGGCACTAGAATTCTTGAGGATGAGACCCTGTGATTGATTTGTGTTTGTCCGTTGACCCTCTCACGACCATAGGATGCAGAGGTTGCCAATATTACTCTCACTGTTATAATTACCGAATCACCTAAACGAGACACTACATTATTTTCATTAGTCTATAATCTTCAGAACTTTGCTTTATAGATTAAAGTGTTCAAAATGTGTGTATACACAATACTATAGTTCACGATTGCGTAACATGTTTGTAATCCGTCTAGTCAGGAGGTGAGGGGGTTAAGCTGAGTCAGTATGTTGGATGTGGATGCCCCCTGAGGAACGTGGAGGTCTGAATTTGTGGAATTGTATTGGAGAAAAAGGAGACTTGTATGCAAAGATGAGAAAACGGTGGTGAGTGAGGGTGGCCAAAAATATGAGGAATACAAGAACATGGAGGTCTGAATTTGTGGAATTGTATTGGAGAAAAGAAGACTTGTATGCAAAGATGAGAAAACGGTGGTGAGTGAGGGTGGCACTAGAATTCTTGAGGAACCCTGTGATTGATTTATGTTTGTCCGTAGAAAAGATGACCCTCTCACGACCATAGGATGCAGAGGTTGCCAATATTGCTCTCACTGTTATAATTACCGAATAACCTAAAAGAGACACTACATTATTTGCATTAGTATAGAATCTTCAGAACTTTGCTTTATGGATTAAAGTGTTCAAAATGTGTGTATACACGATTGCGTAACATGTTTGTAATCCGTCCAGTTAGGTGGTGAGGGGGTTAAGCTGAGTCAGTATGTTGGATATGGATGCCCCCTGAGGAACATGGAGGTCTGAATTTGTGGAATTGTATTCGAGAAAAGAAGACTTTTATGCAAAGATGAGAAAACGGTGGTGAGTGAGGGTGGCACTAGAATTCTTGAGGATGAGACCCTGTGATTGATTTATGTTTGTCCGTAGAAAAGATCACGACCATAGGATGCAGAGGTTGCCAATATTACTCTCACTGTTATAATTACCTCTTCAAAAGAATCACCTAAATGAGACACTACATTATTTTCATTAGTCTAGAATCTTCAGAACTTTGTCTTTGTAATACTTCCAGTTAGGAGGTGAGAGGGTTAAGCTGAGTCAGTATGTTGGATGTGGATGCCCCCTTCGTTATAGGAGGAATATGGAGGTCTGAATTTGTGGAATTATATTGAATGCATTGGTCCCATATAGGGCGGGTGCCCAACCCCGAAAGGAGTTGAAATAGGGGAGCTACCCCCCCCCCCCCCCCCCGCCAAAGGCGGCTTTCTAGGGCCTTTCCTAGCTGATGCTGAGAGGATTGGGTTCTAGTCATGAGGTGATGGGCTAATGAGGACTGAGCCATACCCATAGCTTACTCTGACTGTTCCTTTTTACTTATATATCTTCTAGATCTAGAGTGGTGGCCCCCTCCCTTCTACTCTTATAAACCACTTCCTCACTTTGCCGTCCCTCACACCTCCTCACCCAACTTTCCATTATTATCATGACCTCCATCTCACTCGCATTATCGTCTCTATATCTTTATATACTATCCCTGTCCATGGCCTCCCTCATGACACTCTCCCTTATTCTTCATGACTGTACACTCTAAAAACATTTGGTTTTGTTCATATTCATTTCTTCACTAATCTTCATGCTATTCCGTGAATTAAATGTCCATTATACCGGAGTCTCAAAACTTGCGTTCCATGTATCTTCGCCGTCTTGTGTGTGTGTGTGTGTGAGAAATAGTTGGTGGGACCCATGGCTTTTACCTATAGATGTATTTTCGCCGTCTTGAGTTTGTTCTTCGCCTTTATACAAAATATAATATATCTTATTTTTATCTTATATATTGCCGGATTTGAATATAAAAATATGAATATAATAATAATGCCCCCCTGACCTATTCCCTGTGACCCGAAGCCAGTGACCAGTTGCCGACCAAGGCTAATGATTTTAAAACTGGAATTTGTTTTTTATGGCGAGACGGCTGTTGTATTTTTCCCGTACCTTAGTTTATGAATATATATATATATATAAGTTTAATTTTTGTGTTATGAGAAAACGTCACTGGTATACCAGGACTTTATTGAATGAAATAATCTAGTTGGTGGGACTCTGGAAGCTATGGCTGATACAGTAGATCCTCTGGAAAAAGGCAAAACTATGCCTGTATATCCAGTACTTGCACTGCTGCGGTCGTTCACGGTGTTGGCGGCGGCGGTGGCAGACGCAACATTTTTACTATTATGTATTTTTTGTTTTATAATTAAACTTTTTTATTATTCAAACTCCCTTATTGATTCGGAATCGACTACATACTGGGACAGTGCGTTCCACTCTCTCGCAAAATGAGTTCTTTAAGCCTATTTCTTTCATTGTAAATTTTCTTTCAGAGTGCCCGCATCATACAACATCCTCATTCCTGACACGACCATAGGGTGCGTACTTTCCTGACACTATCTTAACACTGCACGACCATAGGGCGCAGCTGGGGGTAGAGCGAAGACTAATAAGGAGAAAGCAGAGGTGCTGGAAAATACTTGAAACCTTTAAATTAGTTACTTTAACCTCTGCAGTTGTCTTTGCGTTAGCTGTGAGGTAATTATAAGAGTGAGAGAACTCAAAATTTATTTTTGCTAATTTGGCAATCTCTGCGTGTACCGGTTTTGACTGCTCGCCGCCAGCCCTATGGTCGTTAGTGGATATGTTTACCCGAAAAAGAGAACTTATATTAGGTTGCAGGATGAAGAGGAAAAACCCTTTATTATATAGCCCTACAGGAAGTAAGACACAACATGCTAGAAACAAGGAGGGGGTGAAGGAGAGAGCTCTATGAAGGATAATCCAAAAAATATTACATGCAGGAAAAGTTAACAAGTAGAGTAGGGATGGAGATTAATAAGGAGAAAACAGAGGTGCTGGGAAATACTTGAAACCTTTAAATGAGTTACTTTAACCTCTGCAGTTGTCTATGAATTAGATGTGAGCACAAAACTAATTTTAGAGAGGTAATTATAAGAGTGAGAGAACTCAATTTTGCTAATTTGGCAATCCATGCTGGGATCCCTACTCTTCTTGTTACCTTTTCCTGAATGTAATATTTTTGGATTATCCTTCACATATCTCTCTCCCTGTAGATGGAGGGGCGGTGTGTTGCCAGGAGGTCCTCCTCGATAGCGCTCTCCTGACCCCTACAACTACACTCTCAAAACTTGTTTTGGTCATATTCCTTAACACTTCATTACTCTTCTTGCGAGCCCCATATGCACTCGATATTCCATGAATTAATTGCCCATATAATGAAGCTTCAAAACTTGTGTCCACCAACCCATCCACCGACTTGAGTTTGTACGTGTGTGAGAGATAGTTGGTGGTACCCTGCGGCGATGCCTGTTACTTATCCATGTATCTTCGCCGTCTTGAGTTTGTTCTTCGCCTTTCCTAAACAAATATATTCTTATATATCTTTATCCCTAAGTTTTGTGAATAGCCGGAGGGTGGTCATACACAGCCAGTTTAGTGGAGTGACCAGTTGCCGACCAAGGCTAATGATTTTTAAACTGGAATTTGTTTTTATGGCGACGGCTGTTACCTATCCATATGTGTATCTTCGCCATATATATACTGTATATATATACAAATTAAATTTTTGTGTTTTATTTACATCCTAATATATTTTTTAAAATGGGATTCAGAGCCCCCTAAAATTATTAGGCTAGCTAAGACATCGCAATTGGGTATATCCCTATAGGAAGTAAGACCCAAAATGCTAGAAGGAGAGAAATATGTGAAGGATAATCCAAAAATATATATTTCATTTAGGGAAAAGTTAACAAGAAGAGTAGGGATGGAGACTAATAAGGAGAAAGCAGAGGTGCTGGGGAATACTTGAAACCTTTAAATGGGTTACTTTAACCTCTACAGTTGTCTATGAGTTAACTGTGGGCAGAAAACTAATTTTAGAGAGATTATAAGAGACGACTAAAAATCGACTCTGGAACACGTCAGGCAGGGTTACCTTGGTCAATTCAATCTTAACTAGCCTAGTTTTTAGGGTGATTTTAGCTCTATTATATGTCTTATCTTGAATTTGAAATAATGAGGGATTCCTCTAATAATAAATAAGTTAACTTTATCTATGCGAGATAATTGATGGAACCCTATGGAAGCTATGATGGCTTGTCCCTCCTCCCCAGCTAGGTCTGAGGGAAGCTTGCAATATTCGGCTCTTAGACAATATTTCTGGCTGCCCCAGCCTACCTGGCGAGAGAACAATCTACGTCTAGTGTGGGACGTGCTTGCTCCATGACTAGTGTGTGGTTACTGGGGTGGTGGTGGCGCGAGGCGAGGCGTTTGGCGGGTGGTATCCAGAGTTAACATGTAGTATTATATCCACACCAATTTTCAGCCGCCTGACTATAAACGCGCGGTTTTGGTACGCTGTACATGTTAGATTGACTTTATCAGGTAATATAATGTATTTGTTGATTTATGTAATAGAATTGCAAACCAAGTATATGACTGTGTGAGAAAGTAGGTTGTAACTCGAAAACCCGCCTCCCCAGATGGATCTGAGGGAAACTTTTAATATTCGGCTTGTTGATTTATGTAATGGAATTGCAAACCAAGTATATGACTGTGTGAGAAAGTAGGTTGTAACTCGAAAACCCGCCTCCCCAGATGGATCTGAGGGAAACTTTTAATATTCGGCTCTCAGACAATATTATTGAGTTACCCCAGCCTACCTGGTGAGAGTACATTTAAGATTGACTTAACCAAGTATATATGTTGGCGAGTGTGTGCAGTATACGTGTGTGATAAAGTCGGTTGTAACTTGAAAACCCGCCTCCCCAGCTGGGTCTGAGGGAAACTTGTAATATCCCGCTCAGCCTACCTGGTGAGAGCTCAATTCTACGTCTACATGAAACCAAGTGTATGTGTAGTGTTGGTGGTGGGGCCCCTGTTAGATGTACAAGTGTACGTGTGAAAACCCGCCTCCCCAGATGGGTCTGGGGGAAACTGAAATATTCGGCTCTCAGGTAATATTCGCTTCCCTCAGCCTGCCACCTAGTGAGAGCACAATCTACATATACATGTAAGATGGGCTTACCCAGGACTTTATTATTGATGCACTAGTATACGTGTGATGTGGGTGGGACCCGACGCTAGCCAATCTGACATCTAGACGTAAATTGTGCTCTCACCAGGTAGTCTGGGGAGAAGTGTCAATATTACAACTTCCCTCAAACCAGTTGGTCAAGCCAATCTTACATGTAGACTTAGATTGGGGCTTCCATAGGGTCCCACCAACTATGTATAAACCCTCCTCTCCAGCTGGTCTGGTGGAAACTAAAACATTCGACTCTCAAGGAATGTCATACTTCCCCTAGACTTAGATTGTGGCTTCCATAGGGTCCCACCAACTATATATATGTGTGAAAAAGTAGGTGAAAACCCTCCTCTCCAGCTGGTCTGGTGGAAACTAAAACATTCGACTCTCAAGGAATGTCATACTCCCCCCAGACTACCTGGTGAGAGAACAATCTATGTATAACATGTCAGATTGGCTGTGGAAGTTATGGTTAATCTAACCCTTTCCAATCCATCCAAATGTGGTAAGTAAACTGAAATATTCGGCTCTCAGGTAATATTAAGTATACGTGGTGTTGTCGGTGGGATCCTGACTACTGTTTTTTTTATCTAACCCTTTCCAATCCATCCAAATGTGGTAAGGGTCAATTCGGGATTATATATTACTTTTTTTATTTAGAAGACGATCCTTTTTTTATTTAGAGCCGTACTACTCATATATATATATATATGTGTGTGTGTGAAAGTAGGTGAAAACCCTCCTCCCAGCTGGTCTGGTGGAAACTGAAACATTCGACTCTAAAGGAATGTAAGCTTTCCCCCAGACCACCTGGTGAGAGCACCAATCTACGTCTACATATAAGAACTTGATGTATACGTGTAGTGTCGGTGGGACCCTATGGAAGTATGAAATAGCAAGTTCCTAGATATGTTGAAGATATTATAGTTAAATATGGTGAAAAAATTATATAAACTTGGACTTATAGTATCATATTTTCCCATTAAGTATAGAGAAATTAGGTGCTAAGGGATTCAATTTATCATCAGATGAAAAGAAACTTGTCCCCTCTCCCCTCCTTTCTATTGCCTCTCTGAAGACTTCGGCCAAACTGCCGGTGAGGGCACAATCTACAGATGGGTAAGTATATGTGTGATGTTGGTGGGACCCGGGGTATCTTCACCGTTCCTTAGTTTGTGAATATAACGCACCATCGCCCGCGCGGGAGACACATAATGGGGAAGAGACTCTACGTGTGTGAGATAGTTGGTTGGTTATGAGATCCTTTTTTATTTAGATCCGTACTACTCGCATATATATGTGTGTGGGTGAAAACCCTCCTCCCCAGATGGTTCTGGGGGAAACTGAAATATTCGGCTCTCAGGTAATATTAAGTATACGTGTGTTGTCGGTGGGACCCTGACTGATGTTTTGTTTTTCTAACCCTTTCAAATCCATCCAAATGTGGTAAGGTCGGGGTTATATACGACTTTTTTTTATTTAGAACCGTTTATTCACCAACAAATATACCATTAAACGAAATATGGAACAAAGGGCACGTTTTTTCAGTATCCTTAGCCCAGAGTCGACACTCAACAGAGAGTGTTTAGAAGGGGTAGGCAGGTGTGGTACGCCCGTGCCTTTGATTTTAACTGCCCCGCAGGTTCTGCAGCCCTAGGGCGGCCTCCTGCGTCGTTGGTACTGGTGGCAGGGATAGCAGTGGTGGCCTGGGTCGTGGTGGCCGTGTCCGGCCGTGTCCCGAAACACCAATGACGTACCTCTGTACCTTTGCCGTGCTTGCACGTGTTTTCCGTGCTTTGGGTGCTGGTGTTTCGTCCTCCGAGCTGTGGGACGTGTCGTACTGGTAGCTAGGGTCTTTAGCAGCCACCCTCTGGCTAACACCACCAGAAGGAGGGCTGGTTGTGTCATCAGGGAGCGAGCGTGTGGGACGTGCGGGCTCCATGACTAGTGTTTGGTTACTGGCCCGGTGGTGAGCGTGTGGAGGGGTGGTTGTTACGCCCTGTTTTTCTACAGGATTAACTTGGGTAATGTGAGGACGATAGCCGACGCTTTAATCAACTACACCACGGCAGTCTAAAAGACACTCAACCCTCTATCCTATTTATGTTAAGGAGAAGTGAAACCCACTAAGCCAATATATTTCAATTCATACCTAGTCGTAGGATCCATATTCCAGAATACCATACAAGGATTTCTGAGTGTCCCGACGCAACTCGGGCCGAAATTGATTTCATTTAATTCTAACCCACCAAGCATGAGAGTTACAAATATTGAGTATATATCACAAATACACGTGAGCCCTAAATGTTTCTAATCTCTCAGTGGGGTTCCAACCGCCGACCGTTAGGGTTGAGTGTCTTTTAGGCTGACCAGTCTTTGGAGGTGGGGTTCATACAAGAACCCTGCTTCTTAATTCCCCACTATCATTCAATAGGTAAGCATTCAATAGGTAAGCCGTGGTGTAGTTAATTAAAGCGTCGGCTATTGTTTTCTAGGCTTCAAATCATTGCTAACAAACACACCTAGATCTTTCTCGGTCTGATTTTTCTAATTCCATATTAGCTAGTTTATATTTAACATTTGTATTCATCTTCCCTATCTTTAATACCTTGCATTTGTCAATGTTAAACTTCATCATGAGAGTATATATCACAAATACACGTGAGCCACTAAATGTTTCTAATCTCTCAGTGGGGTTCGAACCACCGACCGTCAGGACGATAACCGACGCTTTAATCAACTACACCACGGCAGTCTAAAAGACACTCAACCCTCTATCCTATTTATGTTAAGGAGAGTTCTAACTGACTGGGTATATAAGGCTGATGTGTGTGTGCGTGAAAGTAGGTGAAAACCCGCCTCCCTAGATGGGTCCTGGGGGAAACTGAAATATTCGGCTCTCAGGTAATATCTCACTTCCCTCAGCCTGACATCTGGTGAGGGCACAATCTACGTCTACATATCAGAGAGTATCTTCGCCGTTCCTGAGTTTGTGAATATAAGATGACGAAGACACATAATGGGTGTGAGATAGTTGGTTGGTTATACTATCCTGTTTTATTTAGATCCGTACCACTCTTAAATATGTATGTGAAAGTGGGTGAAAACCCTCCTCCCCAGATGGGTCTGGGGTGAAACTGAAATATTCGGCTCTCGGGTAATATTAAGTATACGTGTGGGACCCTGACTGCTGTACCATTTCCAATATCGGACTCCTCGAGTGTGTTTAAACATAGATATATATATATATAGTCTTTAGCACTCAGAATTTTTAGTACACTAAAATGGAACAACACTATTGTCTCGAGGAGCTAGCAAAGGTATCACCCTATGAAAAAAATCCCCTAATAAGAGTTTTGAAGTATTTTTCAAGGGAACATGCTAATAAATTATCCAAAAAGGATAGACTCGATTTGATGAATATATGTTCACTAGCATATTATGAGACTATTCCCATATTAGATGCAAATATAAGCTTGGAATATCTGGCCCATAAGACAATTACACACGGTACAACGAAACTAACCCTAGCAGATACAAGTAATATTACTATAGAACAAAATGGCTCGCCTTCAGAAAGTGCAAATACAATACCATTAACAAAAAGGGTACCACTGCATCCTTCAACATTATTGGGTGTTTATATGAACAAAATCAACCCGCCTCGCTCAAATTAATAATATTTTTATTCATATCTAAATAATCTTGAATTCCGATAATACCCGGGCTCTTTGACCATTGTAATTCATCAATCGTTTCCTTAGCGGCCATCTGATGAAGACAGTAAATAAATTTTCACAGGTGATAAATATGTTATCCCACATCATATTCAAATGTTTAACAAAGAGCAAATAAATATTTACGGAAAATGGATAATATTATCCTTCAACTTTACCCACCGGAGCCGGACTGCAAATTATATTGTCATTGGATGATACACTAGCCGTAGTATAATCTGTCATTTTATTGGGGGGAACCCCCTGAGAAATAGTGTAAACGCTTGACCCCAATAAAGCACCTCATCCATCCTATAATTGTCCGTGTTTATATTAACCTCCTCGGCACCGTCATGTATACATGTACGTAATAAGCGCTTTAGTAAAATATACCGTCCCGTTCACACGTAAAATGCTGCCAGTCGGTTTTGCTGCCTGGGGCTCTATCTATGGTACTGTATGTCACACTGGGGATATAGGAAGCTCCGCCCCTTCCCCCAGCAGCCAACCAGAGCCCTGTGACGTCACCGAGGACCATGACGTCACGGTATCTCTCGACTAATGAGAGGCAGATTTTTTCCCAGGGGTCCAGTCTTCCCCTAGGCCCCACCCACGCAGGATTATAGTGTTTTTGTGTCTCCATGCATTCGCCATCTTGGTCTTCATACGCATTATTATGCCATTTATTATTATTATCATCATCATTATTATTATTTACGTGTATTTAGTAGGGAACATTTTATAACTTCTACTACTGATACTACTGATACTACTACTACTTCTAATACTGCTATCCTGTTGTACCTAACTACTCTACTATACAAATTAATGGGTATTTGGCAAGGTTTAGTGGGTGGATAATGCGCGTGGGAGGGATGGGGGCGGGGTGGGAGGGAGCGGTATGTAGGCCTACTGAGCGGGATGGCCGCGCGGTGCCGAAGGGGTTAACCCCACTATTTTCCACACGAGGATGAATAATTTTGTTCATGAAGTGTTGTATTTGTGTACGCATATGTTCTTGACTTTTTACTAGAATATAATCTCCATTATGGTTTAGGGCCAAACTTCTGATAAGGTTGGAAGAAACACCATCATCATATATGGCGACGGCTGTCACCTGTCCATGTGTATCTCTCCTCCTTTGTGAATATATAAAAATATAAGTTTAATGTTTATTTCATTTTACATCCTAATAAAGATTTTTCCCCTATATCGGTGGGACTCTGTGGAAGCTATGGCGATGATGGGCAGGAATCCCCTGAAAACTAGGCCAGTTAAGATTGACTTGACGGGGCTCATAAAACCCCCTAAGATAGACTTTACAAAAAATAATAGCTTCTCAAAATAATCTGAGATTGTACACTAAAGTAAACTGGTCTTGTACGGTGGAGACACGAAACATGGCCCCTAAAACTAGACTAGCCGAGACGGGGCTCAAATCCCCCTAAAAACTAGACCAGTTAAGATCTAGTTGATAAAATTCATATCTTCTCAGATTAGCTTATATTTTTAAATATACAAGTAAACTGGTCTTGTACGGTGGAGACATGAACAATGAGCTAATAAAAAAGAGACGGAATCTTACTTGATAAAATTCATATCTTCTCAGATTAGCTTATATTTTTATTTCACACTATAGGATATAAAACAATTATTTTGTAATATTTTGTTTATTTTTCTACAACATGGAAACATCCAAGTCAACTGGTCTTGTACGGTGGAGACATGAACAACCAGTGAGCAGTGTCGCCTCCTTCAGCCGTGGAGTAACCTCACCCACAGCCATCAAGCTCTTCATCCATCACGGAGACTCAATAAAACCCAATCACAGCTCATCATGCCACGGATGAAGTCGCTGTGACACCCCGGGACGGAAAGAATTGCCGAGGGACACTTCGGCGCATAGCATAGCGCAGTATGGAGAAGCTACATCCCCAGAGCCACTACTACACAAGTGCCATACAGTCTTGGCCTTGTCGTCAGCAGGGGCGCCGCAAAGAAAGTTAACCAAAGGTCACCCTCCAACAGCTTCTGATCTTCGCCGGTTACAGATGGATTCTAGTTTGGTGGAGGGCGAAGGCAGTGGATGCTCGTGCGGTGCCTCTGTGGTTCCAGGTCCGGGCAGGTTACAGTCTTCTGCAAACTGTGCCTCTCTGATGTCCCCATCAAGGAAATGTACCAGCTCCAGAAGTGCCTCTGTCGCTTTTGCAAATATGTAAGTTAAGATGCCTTTGATGTAAGAATAGCTTTATCATTGTTAAGCACAACCTATTTTGAAAAGGTAAAACTTGTTATAGTTAACACTCAACCTTCAATTTTGTATGTATTCAAGCTTACTCCTCAGTTTTCTTAAGTCGGAAAACAGAACCAAGCATTTTTGAAGACCACAATAAAAAAAACTCCCTTTCTTCCTTTGTGTATTCCTCAGTGCATGGCGGTTTACGTAGCAATGCAGATCCGTGAGGGTGACTACAACATCCAATGTCCCGATGCCAACTGCGACTGTAAGGGAGAACTGACACTAGATGAGATGAAGAGTCTGGTGGGACCTGAGCTCTACCAATTTCACCTTAGGTTAAAGACAAATTTAGGTGAGCTTCTTTGATTACATGTTTCTTACTCCCATTCTATATGATAAAGCAGGAATTATCTTTACTAAAGTATCAATTTTTTTTCTTATAATTCAGGACAACTTTTCTAATTAATCTTAGCTGCTGTGTGCTGATTTTTTTCATCGTCAGTAGGATGTACAGTTATGAAGTGGCATTTCCAAGTCCCATACTACTTCTTTTAGCTAATGTATGATGATTTAACTCAGCTACAGGATGTACGGATGTCTAGGGGTGAAGGAGTTTACAACTAATGATATTTCTGTTAGTTAAAATATGAATAAGCTATGCATGGACGTCCCACTAACTTTGTTACTTTTGCATTGCTTCAGAAGTGGACTGTGACCCCCTTAGAGTGTGGTGCCCCATGCCGGAGTGCAAAACCATAATCCAGCTGGGGGGTAACAAACATGAGGAGCCCCAGTCTGTCACCTGCCAGAACTGCACTACTGTCTTCTGTGCTAAGTGCTCTCATCCTGGCACCCCACCTCCCCCTGCCTACCTCATCCAGCCGAAACTCTAGTGAGCTTGTGGGCTACACGAACTAACAATTTGTATTAAATATTGAATTATATTAATAGATATTATAATGAACTAATGCTTGTACTATATATTTTTTCCTGGGCACTCATATTTGCGCACTTTGTTGATTGCACAATGCACATGCTATGTTTTTAAATCAAGTTTCCTGGATTATAAATTACAGATATTTAGTTTGCAACAATTATTAACAAGACTTTGATACATAGTATTTAAGACTATGGCACTAAAATGTAACTAAATTATAAAAATTAAGTATCAAAATAGTTATGACTTGATATCAACTACAAATTAAAAATAAATTTTGTTTGTTTCACCAGGACGTTCCTTATGACGACACCATAAAGCGGTGCCCGTCATGTAAAGTTCCCATAGAGAGGGACGTGGGGTGCGTTCAGATGCTGTGCACGCGCTGCAAACACGTCTTCTGCTGGTGCTGCTTAACTTCACTGGATGTAAGTATGGGGGACCTTATACTTTTATTGCAACGATTTTGTGGTAAACTTTGCCCCTTGGTCTTCCTTCCAAGAGATATTTAAATTTGCATTATTTTATGCTCTGGCTTTCTTTTCTTCTCAGTCTACTACCTCAATGGGGCTAAACGTACATTTCATCTTCTTCCACAGGATGATTTTTTGCTGCGGCACTATGACAAGGGGCCGTGCAAAAACAAGCTGGGTCATAGCCGAGCGTCTGTCTTGTGGCACCGTGCGCAGATCATCGGCACCTTGGCGGGTTTTGGCCTCCTTCTGGTTATGGCCTCTCCTCTCCTTCTGCTCGTGGGTCCATGCCTCCTCTACTGCAAGTGTAAACCCTGCGCCAAGTACGACCTCTAGGATGATAGCTTGTACGGTCTCTGAATTACAGGATATAAAACAATTATTTTGTAATATTTTGTTTATTTTCGTCCTTCATTCTACAACATCCATTGTGTTTTGTTTGCCCGTTGAAGCTGGATTTCCAATAAATAT